>BMAO01034028.1:0-30314 GCA_019973975.1 Trichonephila clavata
TTTCTTCGGGGGATGCGCGTATAATTTCAGGAAAAAAGACCTGTATGTGCTGAGAGAGAGAAAAGAGGAAGGCCTGACTCATGGATTGACAATGTACGGAAGAAGAGACCAGAGGCCAAGCAGATCGTGAGAAAAGAAAGATTTCCTCGTCAATGTCCTCTCGTCCTCCAGGAAGCGTTATAGAAAGGTGGAAGAAAATAGTTCTGAAAGAGCAGTTCCAGGACCATCCCACAGATTCAAGTATAACAGACCTCATCAGGAAAGGAAGCTGTCCATACAATCTTCGGAGCCGACGTCGAGTGGACAACAGCCAGGTTCCAGTTCTCACAGAAGAAAACAACGCCTCAGCAGGAGCATATCAACTTCAACGGACTCGATGGATGAAGAGACCCAGAAGGTTAGAGCGCAGAGTGGACAACCCTAGGACAAGGTCATCCAGCACAGAAGCCATGGTGGGAGACAAAGCCTATGCAGATTGGATCTAAAGACTAGTCAGGTTGTATAATTCTAATTTGTTTATTTTTCCTCTGACAGACAGTTCGGAGTATTTTCCATGTGGGCTAGTCTAATTTTTTTGTAAAGTTAACGTACAAAAGTGTCACTGAGTTGTGTGCATTTTCATATCGGTTGAAAAGACTTTTGTATTAATTTTTTTCCAAATTGTGGAAAAACATTTGTTGAATTGCAATTGTTTTACTACACATTAAAGACGTGGCTTTATATGTGAGATTACTTGTATTGTTTGTTGTAATATATTCTATGTAAAATGTATATATTTTGTGTGTAATTATTAAGATGTATAAGTAATGACTGGTTTCTGGGCGCGGCGTAATTAGGAATACTAACAAAAAACATTAACAGCGCAGCGCGATTGATTGGGAATTTTTGAAAATGAAACCAGATAAGGGTTATTTTTGTTACTAAACTATATATATATATAATATAATGTATGCCATATTTTATGTCAATAAGGAAGTTGTGTAAAAGTTCTGTGCATTTAATGTCATGTTTTAGAAAAAATTGACAAGGTTTCCTTTCAGGGCAGCAGTCCCTGAACATAGTGATGTGATGAAAGTTGATGTCGTATGAAGATACTGTATAAAATTTTGTATTTATTAGCACTTAAGTAAAGTGCATGATCAGGGTTTTTTCCTTGAAAGGTTTTCCCCTGATCTTCGCCGAATGGGATGCACTGTAGGGAACCTAATATTGTGAAAGATAAATAAATTAGAGTGGAGTACCCTTTTGAGTAGTCATTTCTGTGTGCTAGTTTATTAAAGTTTTCTAACTTAGAGAGTTAAAATTTTCTGCTAATTCAGTGTTTTCAGGCATTATAAAGTTCGTGAGTTAAAACTTTCTACAAGTTTAGTATTTTCAGGCGTTATAAAGTTCGTGAGTTAATTCTTTACAAGTTTTTACAAGGCATTCTAGAGTAGTTAAAATTTGTGCAGGTTCAGTGTTTTTCAGATGTTAGGTAAATTAAGCGAATTCTTGCAGGTCGTTTAGACCGTCAATAAGTCACGCTTTTTTTCTCGGAGGGGGTTGTGACGGGTTGCTTACGCGTTTCACTAACCTTCTCTTATAAACTTTTAAATTGTATTTATTTTGACCAATCCCCACTGAGAGCTGGAAGTGTGACTTATGTAAATAAGATAGTTTCGTGTTTAGCGAGTTCGAAAGAGATATAAAAGGGAGAAATGAAATGAAGAGAAGGATGACTAAGCGGTTTGATAGAGTAGAACTCCGTGTTTGGGATTAAAAAGTAAACTACGTCGTTGTTCAAGAAGCTGTTTTTAACCGTCTAGCTTAATGAAGTGAAATTTGAAGATTATTTAAGGCGGATCAGAAGTTATTGAAGATATCCTAGATTATAGCCACGTTATAAATTCTAATCGTTCCAGGTTACTTCTGAGAAGATTTCAGGTCTGTAACTTTTGTGGCTTAAATTTAAATGTGTAGTTTGATTGTACGTGTTATTTCCCCTCGTGATATCAGTTAGTATTCCGTCGTCCATAATTGAATTCTGATAATACTCCATGATAATTTATTGTTCTTAAAGTTGATTATTAATTGTAGATTTATGTCTTAAAAGAAATAATAAATAAGTGATTTATTATTTGAATAGTCTTTAATTATGAATACTACATATCCTAACATAGATAATATGCAAAGGGGTAGTGGGAGACTACGACAAGATTATTACAAAAACACAAGAAATGAAGAAATGCTTTTTTAAAAATTTCATTAAGTACTATTTTACTTTTTTTATGATGAATTATTTTTTTTGTTTCATTAAAATAATATTAAATCAATTTTTAATTATATTTTCAGTTTTATTATGCAATTTCAACTATGCTAATATGTAAGCACTTTTAATAAATAGTCCAATCCTAATACCGGGACTAATCTCGGGTTCTGGATAATGTTATCCCGAAATCCCGGGATTGAAAATATGACACGGGATTGCAAGCCGACTAGGCCGGACGCGAGCGGTGTGCGAGAGCGAGACCGCGTCGTGTTGGTCCGACGCGAAGATAGACGAGAGTGCCCGGAGTGGCCAAGACGTCATCGCCTGTGCTTTGTTGACTATTTGTTTAAC
The DNA here is from genome assembly GCA_019973975.1 of Trichonephila clavata. NCBI lineage: Eukaryota > Metazoa > Arthropoda > Arachnida > Araneae > Nephilidae > Trichonephila > Trichonephila clavata. Next base: position 2,600 of record BMAO01034028.1, read on the forward strand.
AGATTTTTCGTTCGCCCATTTCTCGCTGTTTGTTTTGTTGCTGTTTGATGCTCGTGTAGTAAATAACTTAAGTTAAAATGCCAAAACACGCAAGTGTTCGTTCAATGTTAGCTTACAAAGAAAATATCCGTTTATCAAGCAAATAAATACTCTTTCAGATGAAAGATGCGAAAAATGTCGTACAGAGTTTAGTGTTTCCAACAGTGGGCCGGTGATATTGAACAGCATTTAAAGTCTGAAAAACATAAAAATGCCGATCATGCCGCCGCTTCGAGTTCTTCGATGTTAAACTTTTTCAAGAAATCGGACGCGCCAACTTCAAAGGATTTGGATATCGCCGTGGCAGAAAGCGTCTAGGCTTATCACACGATACAAGAAAATCACAGTTTTTGGTCTAATGATTGTGCATCGAAATTAATTCAATCATGTTTCGATCCCAGCTTTACATGCGCACGTACGAAATCAGAAGCTACTGTAGTAAATGTTTTGACGCCTACAGCGATGAAAGGATTAAAAGATGGTCTTTATAAGTCCAGTTGTATTACTATACTAAACGACGCTTCAAACTACGGTAACAAGAAAATATACCCTGTTGTAGTGCGCTATTTGCAACCTTACGTAGGTGTGCAAGTAAAAATTTTAGATCTCCAAGACAACCAGGTGAGACTTCTGATATCAATGCCAATTATTTCATCCAAGTGTTGACAGATAATAATTTGACAGCAAAAGTCGTGGCATTTTGTGGGGACAATGCCAACGTCAATTTCGGAGACGTGGCTAGGCGAGGAACTAGCAATGTGTTTACGAAATTACAATCATCTCTGAAAAAGCACTTAATAGGTATTGGATGTGGAGCCCATGTTATTCACAATCCAATAAAATCTCTTGCCGACGGGCTACCCTTAGATTACGAAAGCATTATTGTAAAGATATATTCACTTTTTTATATTTACACGATTCGAGTTGAAGCTCTAAAGGAGCTTTGCACCGATACTGAAACGGAATATCAACAAATGCTAAGATATAGCAAAACCAGATGGCTTGCTCTTATATGCCTGCCTTGGAAAGAGTTCTAAAAATGTATCAGTCATTAAAAAACTACTTTTCGAATATTGAAAAATGTCCCCTGTGACTAAAAAAATTTTTGAAGATTCCACATCCGAATTGTGGCTTTATTTTTTTACACGTTCAGTCAGTAAGTTTTTATTAAGCTGTATTGAAACTTGAAGGTCAGACTGTATGGGCAATTGAAGCTGAAAAAGAAATCAATCAACTGAAAGACAATTTGACTCAGAAACAGACCAATCGGTTTCTTCCATTTACGGTCCGTCAATTAATGGTAAAATCAAGAGAAAATGGTACTGATATAGATGAAGAGTTTGTGAAAAGGACGGCTACAGAATGTTATAAAACAAGCCGTCATTATCTGGAGCAGTGAACTTGCTTTCTTACCAAAGAAATGAAAATATTTTATTGGGCAGATTTAAAAAAAGATCCCCTAATGGGAAAAAGTTTAAGAATCTCTGGATGAATTAATTGAAAAGGAATATATTGACTGTAATAAAGATACAGAAGTTTTTGACGAATTTTCATTAATTTCTAACTACATTACATCACAAAAAGTAAACTCCACGGAAACTCGGTGGGTGGAAGTATTCAAACACTTTCACACCAACAATCTACAGCATGAAAACTTTCCCATTTTAATTGAATATATTTTATGTTTGCCTGCTACACAAATACTCCAGTAGAAAGAATATTTTCTGTGATGAACAAATTGTGGACGACATCCGAGAAAACCCAGTTACAAATTTCAGTTCTAAAAGCAATGTTGATAATTAAGGGGAATATAAAAAAAAAACGTGCCAAGAGTTTGTCTTACTTAAAATCTTCACCAGCTATATAAAAGCAAATTTGTACCTCTGATAAATATTACAAATCATATTTTGGGTATATTTTTTAATTCGTATCTTTTAAGCTAACTAACTTTTTCTGAATAAAAAACTTTAAAAAAGTGGGGTTTTTTTCATTGTGTACCTGTCAATTGACCTAAATAAACCAATGTCCCGTTTTGAGTCAAAGAATAAATGGTCCCGTTATCCATATATGAAAGCCTTTCTTGTGTAATATTACTAAAAACTCCTAGAAAAAAATTTAAATATATACCTTACCATCAGTAGTGCTCACACATCTAATGAACTTTACTTGTTCTGTGTGACTAATATCAGGTGTAGAGTCAAGAATTATAGTATAATATTTTGCTTTTCGACAGTACGTGTTACCTCATTACGAATAGATTTGGCTAAAATAGCAATTATTTCATTTTGAAAATGCTACCATAAGTAGTGTGTAGTACCTGTTTTGGTATTTTTGAATTTACTGACATTATTAAGGTGCTCTGAAATAACTGGATCAAATTTGGCCAACATCTAAATTGTCTTTAAACAAGATATCAATCATTGGCATGGCCAAGTAATTTTAGCGCGTTTTTCACATGTTTGTATTTCACAATAATGCAACTAATGAACTTTTTACCAACAGAAAATAGTACTATACTTAAAAAAAATTTTAATTTAAAAAAAATTTAAATTATTACATTTAAATATGATTCGGCTCATCTAGGGCACAAATGCGACCAAATTCCGAAAACCCGAGGTCAATCGGTTAATCATTGGCTGAGAAAAAGGTACGACAAAATATGGAACGAAGACGAAGACGAGGACGAAATTTGTGTCCTAATAGCGCTTTTTTTACGCTACCGTGAAAAACGCGCTAAAAATTGCCATTATCTCAAATTTTCGTATTAGTTCCTCTAAATGCCACATTTTGACTGGCTAAAAATTGTACTTCAGCAATCATTCTTTCAATGATGGCGCTCAATCGCTTTTTTTCTCGATGGTATACATTTCGTTGTTCCGTGTCAATATAGTGCAATTTTTTTCCAACCTTATCTTTAATTCGCATAATGATCTTATACAGTTTACGTGTTTCGGAGTATATTCATTATTAATATAATAATTTTAAAAAAATACATTATACTTCTCATTCCAATAAAAATTCTGACTTTTAACTCCTGCAGAAATGTCATTTCGGGATATTTTCAATAACATTTAAATATTAATACATGTGTGCAATCTTATTTGAAAATAAATTTATAATAATTCTAGTAAATTTGCATTTCTTTAAATTAAAAAAAAAAGTACACATTGAAATACCTAACCTATTTTTGACCAAATTCACGAACTTTAAAAATTCCGAAAGAATTTTTAAGAAATGCCTTTTCGATATACTTCGACCAGCAATAACCCAATTACTTATAAAAATATATTTATAATTGCAACATAATATTACTAAATTTCTCTTGAAATATTAAAAAAAGAGAGAGAGAGTAAAAAACCTTCTAACACAGGTGTCACATTGACTTAACAGGATGATTAAGAAAAATAATTCATAATTAATGATTAAGAAAAAAATTAAAATTTACAATAAACAAAACAAATGAACCGCATTTCTTTCAATACTGGGAACAGTAATGAAGGATGGGCATGTATCGTTCTGGAAGTGGAAGCTATTTAAGGGAGGGGGATTAGAACCAAATAACATTGTTTGGATTTGATCCAATGATGAAATTTTACAAACCATATACTCTTAACTATAGCTATGGATACGTATATAAAAAATAATTTCATTGACATTAAAATTATCCAGTTTTCCTTATACTCAGTAATACTTTCAGTTAAAATCGTTGTGCACTTATGTGAATTTATTTGTTGCATAAATGTATACGCATATATTAACAAAAAAAGATTTTTTTTAAAACTAAATATATTATTTTTATAGTCGGCCTTTTCACGAAGCCAAATACAATAAATATTCCTTAATACTTTATCTTAATACGGTAAAAATATAGTAGCATCTTCCGATAAGAAATCTTGTGCTTTATATAATATGTCCCAGAGCCAGAAATTTAAACCCACCAGACCAGACATTGGGTATTTTGTCATTTAATGCTAAGCAAATTAGTTTAATTGGAAACTTAAGCTGTATTAGTTTTTAAATAAATGATATACAAATAAATACCTTAGTTACAGTTTTTTTTTTTAATTTGAAGTTTATGAAAAATGAAAATTCTGAATAGAAAAAGTCTAATTACTATATAAATGTTCGAAATGAGCAATAAAATCTTGTACTTACAAAAATTTATTGAAAATATTTCGTTGTACGAATCTTTTTGAAAGCCTGTGTATTGTGTCTACCTAAATCTCTTTTATTTTTATGTAAACCCACAGAAAATTCGCCTCCATGTGTTTTGCAATCACTATCTCTAAAGCGAAGTGGGGAACAGACAATGTGACAATTTTTAATTCTCTATTTCTTTCCTCTGTTAAATTACATTGATTTATTAGGACAGCATTATATTTAATTTATTTAAAGAGAAATAAAAAAGGGTTTGAAATCTTAAGACTTTACAAAAAAATAAATAAAAAAGAAACTTTTTTTTTAAATGTCACTTAAATAGAATGTCCCTTAATAAGAGGTCAATACTGTACGTAAGATCTTCAAAGAGATCGGTAGCAACATTAATTGTGCCTTATTCGGAGTTGAATTTTACTTTTTACGTCATGTTAAGTCTTAAAAATACAAATTAATTCGAAATTAAGGACATAATTACCTGTTGCTATTTCAAACGATCTAAATGTAAGAGATTGAATTTTGCCAATTTCAGCTGGCCGGTTTTTTTTATTTGCTTTTTTTTCTTCCCGAAAACGAGTCTGTCGATGATAGAGATTACAAGCGTTTATTTAATTTCAAATAACAACATTCAAGACTAAAACGAAACATCTGTGGTTTTCTGTCTTCCAAAAACACTTATTGTCTCTGTCCTCTTTAAGTTAATTGACACCGGACTTCCTGTGGATGGTAGGAATGACCTTTGTGACTCACTTGGAACGGAGAGAAAGTTACAGAAGAAAACTAGCTGAAATACCCGTTCTTCGCACGGATTAAGTTTTAAAAACCAAAATTCATCTATTATAGCAATCAAAATATTTTTTTAGGGAGGGTAAAACCCTGTATTAAGTAGTATAATCAAAAATTAAAAATATTTTTTTTCAAATGAATGTTCACATTATAAATAATTTTAAACAAATTGCAATTTGGCCTAAAAATAAATAATTTAACAAAAACAAATATTTCAATGTAAGAGAGAAAATTAGCATGCTAAAGAGTAAATAGATATGAATGAATGCAAATATAAATAAAAATTATTAGAAATGTGATAGCAGTAGTAAGTTTCTGCTATGGGAACTATGGGTGAAATAACTTGCAATAGATAAACCGAAAGAAAAAATTAATGATGATAAAGTGATTCTCACTAAATGCCATCATAAATAAGAAACATTAGGAAACTTTCAACTGAAAAAAAATTAAATTAGTATTATATGAGGTATGGGTGCAATGCTATCTAACATCTCTGTAAAACATTTAATATAGAATATTAAATGTAATTCAGTACTAAAAAAATTTAATTAGTATGAACTAAAACCAAAAAATCTACCTAAAACAGATAAAACAGGTCCCCATTGAAATAGCCCAAAACCAACAACAGTATTAAATGAAACAAATAATAAACCATGTTGCTAAAAAATTAACCATTAGAAATGATACAGTTTTCTGGTTTGCAAGATTGTCAGAAGCAAAGAAGTCATGATGAAAAATCTGTTCAAAGGGTGCATCTCATCAGTTTCAGCGAATAGCCCCCTTTTTGTTAAAAAAAAATTTCTGATTTTTTTTCATTTATAACAAAGATGAGTTCTTATCGGTCATATGGACCTTAAGGCAAAAAACAGTGACACTCAAAAAAACATTGTACATTCAGGTTTCTCATAAATAGGAAGCATTATCTTCACAATATTACCAACATGTTAACAGCAATTAATTTGAATTTGGTGTCATTTTCTTTCTGTTATATTTTAAGCAATATTTTTCTACAATGAAGAAAACATTGAATAGGCCGGTGAAGGAAGAATAGCAATAATCTTTATTTTCAACGACAAAAAATGGCATGGATATGTAAAACATGAAACATTTATACGTAAAAAATGTATGCAATGCATGTGTATGTATGCAATCAGTGAAGAACAGATTGGCAGAAGGAAAATTACTTTGATGAGCATTTAATCACATCCATGGTTTCCGTGTCCGTTGATAGATTTTCGAACAAATGTTTTTTTACAAACAAATGGACATGACGTGAAAATAAAAGCAGGCGAGAAGTGAAGGTGTAGTTTCATTGATTGCAAAAAAATACCCCTTTGATATTTGTATCATGAATAGGTAATCATGATCTAAGATTCTGTTTATAAATAGCATCACAAATTATTGTTCCGCTTAAAAACTCAGTTTTGAACACACACAAAAAAACACACACACATTTCATAAAATCTTAAATATTTAAAATTGATAAAAGAAATAAAATAAATACATATCAAAGTACCCGTACATATAGTAATTATAATATTAATCCAAACCAAAAAGCTACTTTAAATAGATAAATTAACGTTTGATTTTGAAGAAACTACCATAAGTAGCTCAGAACAAAAGAAGCATGCCAAAAAATCTTATATGTAAATAGAAATTCTAATTTAAATCACAACATTAACAATCAATTAATCCCTATTAGCTAGAAATGAATGTCCTGTTCTTTAGTTACATTTTTCTACTTTTTTGTTACAATTGAAAAACATGGAATTTGCCAATAGAAGGAAAAGGGTACATATTGGAGTAACCGCAACAAAATTTGCACCACAATATCAAAATAACAGATTCTTATATGTTTTATATGAAGAAAAAGTCAAATTTTGGTGAAAAAAGTGCCGCTTTGACTCTAATACATAAGTATCAGGAAAAGCAGTACCCTTTTCCTTTTTCAATGGAAGGAAATGTTGGTGCTAACCTTTTATCGCACCAATGCCAACGTTCAAAATAACTCGCCAAGTTGGCAACGCTGATTTCAAATGTGTTATATGGACTCAATTGGCAACCATGTGCTTCATTTCATGTAATGTTGTAATAATAATAGGTTGTGACAATATGTAAGAATTGAAATGTCATAGGAAGATTTTTTGGTACTTATGTATAATTGCAACAATTGCCAACTCTATTAATAACTCACTAAGTTGGCAACCACGATTTCCTATGTGTCGTCTTCCTATGTGTGCCATATGCTTTGTTTCATATAATGCTGCCAATAGGTTGTGATCATACTTATTATTTTAACCAAATGGTCATGCTATGCAGTTGGAAGTAGGCAAGAAGTACTGCTGAAATGTACTGATATAAACTATTAGGATGGAAGTAGGCAAGACATACCGTTAAAGTGTACTAATATTCAGGCGATGTTTTAGTTCCAAGTTTTACTTACTTTGAGGCCAACTACCTTCTGTTGCTGTGATATCAACATCAGATGAATAGTAACGCAAATGCATCAATAGATTGATAATACCACCAACATTCAACTTAGCGAGAATAAGGAAAAGCAACCAGACAAACCCAAGGCCCTTACAACTGTTAAGTACCAAAATACATACAAATGTTTTCTGCATTGCTGATTCTGTAAAAATAACGAACAACATGGGGAAAACAAACTTTTTCAGATACAGCAAAAAGGTTTAGAGAGTGTAATCAGGTTTTATTGATAAACATATTTCAGCTGGCATGAGAGAGAGAGAGAGAGAATCAGGAGCATAAAATGAAATAAAACATTTTACGGAAAGTAAATATCTTTGAAAGTTGCCAGAACGATAGAAATGGCCTTGCAAGCTGGGTAGTTGTTCCATTATTCAATCAACATACGTTATTACAAACCACAAAAGTAAAAAAGAAATAATCATCAACAAAAATTACACAGATACATAAATTTAATGCAGTGGCTAGGCTTTAGTATCACCCACTCACGGCGGCATAAGTGTCCAATTCGACAATCCAACCAACCTTAGAACTAAATCATTACCTGAATAACAGAACACTTTAACGGTACACCATGTCCATTTTCAACCGTAAATAGCATGACCAGTTAGTTTGAAAAAGCTGTAAAAAATTAACAGTACACCCCCCATGTCCATTTTCAACCATAATAGCATGACCATTTTGTTTGAAAAAGCTGCACAAAAATAACATCCTTTATCTATTTTGAATTTTCGGAAAAGGATAAGTACATTATAACACATCGAAGGTCAATTGTTGCCAAACGGTAAAACAAAATTTAGAAAGAACATTTTTTATGACGATTTTTTCGAAAAACAAATAAAATTCCATCACAAAGAGTAAGAAACGAATAAATGCAACCATAAATAAATATATTTACTGTAAAATGTGCTACAATCCCCCAAAAAACTGCTCGAAACATTCATTTTTGCAAAGTTAATACTTGACATGTTTGATGACGTCATATCTACATTTAGCTGAAAAATCACTTAAAAATTGAAATTTAAAAAATCTAAAGCGAATTTTTAAAAAAAAAACTCTTCAAGGTTAATAGCATAAGGATCTGCAGCTTCTACGTGCCAAGTTTCACACTTATGGGTTGCTTAATTTGGTCGGAATAGCGTAAACACACAAACTCTTTCTTTTATATATTTAGTATAGATTATGACATTAGTTTACAACCTTACAAATAGTAGAAACCTAAAATATAAAAATAAAAGTCTTAATTTTGACGAAACTACAATAAACAGCTCAGAACAAAAAGAAAATGTCAGAAAACCTCATAAAATAATAAAAATTCGTATTAGCCTTCGTGTTCTTACGTATTAGCATCACCACAGCCAAATTGGCGCTAAGCAAATCACACTATATCCCAACAAAATCTGACTGGTTTTTTTTTCACATAAAAACACAAATACAGAATCTTTGTTGTTTTGATATCAAGGAGCGATTAGAGCATGGCCCCAATTTGGCTGTGATGACACTTATATGTAAGTATCATAAATTCTAATTTAAATCACAATATTGGCAATCTAATAATCCCAATTAGTTTGAATGGAGTGTCATTTTCTATGGTACTTACATATTATCGCAACCTATTGGCGACATTACATGAAATGAAGCATATGGTTGCCAATTTGGTGAGTTATTAATTAAGTTGGCAATTTTTGCAATAATACGCAAGTACCAAAAAAGGTTATGCAGAACAAGAAAAAAAGATACATGAAATGAAATACCAGATTCCCATTCACAAATATATAACTGGAAATTGCAAAGAAGATAAATCAAAAACATTTTTAAAAATAAATTCTGTCAGAAAGCGATTCTGCAAGTAATTTTTATAGAGATATTTATAAATTTGAAAAGTGAAAAATAGCTTTTTAACAAACATATTTTTTAATCAGGGCCGATCCTAGGGTGTCGGCCGCCCGCGTGCAAAGTCCTAATTTGCCGCCTCTCTGGAGAATTTTTCATATTTTGACTAATACTTAACGTTGTCATTATAAACTCATCTACTTGTATTAAAAAGTAAAACATTAATAAAATCGAAATATAATTCTAAGTGCAGAACTTTTTTTTATTGACCAGCTATATGCCATAATAGCGACAAAATACTTTAATTAAACAATAAACAAACAAAAAAAGACAATTTTTGAAATAAACATAGACATTTTATACTAGAAATGCAAAATAACTGTATTTACTCAGAAAATATAATTCAATAAAAAATCGTGTTCTTGCGTGGGGGTGTAAAGCGACCTCAAAATTAGGTAATTTGGTATTTTTTGACGGTATTGTGAATCATGAGCTCTAGTTAAATATTTTAAAAATAAATTTTGAATTATCCACCCATAATTTGGATATTGAAGACGACTTCATTTTTTAACAGGTTAATAACTCCCCCAAGCGCACACCCCACTAGAGTACCTAAAATCGTGTTTCTTAAAGAGGGTCCCACGAGGAAATTTAAAACATAAATTCGATGCCGGACAGCCTTTTTTTCCAGTAATTTCCTGCAGTTTATATTAAAAGAAATAAAAAATATCAGAAATTTTTTTCTCTTTATATGTACTACCTAGATTATAAGCATTCTGTTCTTATGTGTGTGTGTGATCCAGTGTTCCACTCGCTTATTTTATACTCGCTTGTGCTATGTTTGGCACACCTAACACCTGTAAAAAAAATATTTTTTTAGAGGTGAAAACTAAGCTAGAATGCGTAAATCAGAAGGCTTGCGAATGAAGGGGAGGGAACAACTTATTGACATATCAACTGATTCAATGTTAAAACTTGCATTTAAATAGGAACAGCTGCGAAATTTACAGAATACATAGATGTTTCACACACAGTTTAAAACATTTAAATACACTTTTGAGCAACGTATTTATGTTATAAACATTTCTCTCGACGCGTGAATGTGGCAACAAAAACAAAATGAAAAACAAATTAATGCAGAATGTGAAATGTGACTGTAGGCAGCTTCAATGGACCAAATTTATCCATTTGTGTAAAAAAAAAAAACACACACACACACATATTTTTGTTACTAAATATAATACAAGAGTTGAAATTACACCCAATGCGTGAATTAATGCTATAAATGTCACGTTTCTCAAACTGTGGGTCACGCCCCCCCCTAGAGGGGCATAATAACTCTACGAGGGGGCGCGTGCATATCGAAAAGTATAATACTAGATGAATATTGAAGTGTTTTTCAAACAGGATTTGCAATGAAAGTTATTTAATCAAAAGGAGCAGCAAGATTTTTTCTCAAATGTTTTTATACCAAATACAATAACGAGAATCTACATTTTAATGGAAGTAAAACATTTTTACTAAAAAGGGAAATAGGCGCTGTTAATGAGTGATGTAAGACCATAAGTAAAAAAAAAATCACTTTTTTCCTCTATTTTGTTTTCTAAATTGTAAGGCTATTATTAAATTGAAAACTTTTAATTTCCCCAAATGCATATTAAATTAAAACACTCCTATGCCTTAGGTAAAATGAACCACATTAGATATTTTCGTAAAGCAGCTTTCGCAAAAATCAATTTTGAGACGTCTTTGTTAAGTGTCAATACACAGTGAATTGCCAGTGTCGCTAATAGGCAAAAAAAAACCCCTTTTCTAGTAGTATAGCCAGCTGTGTGTGTGTGTGTGTTGTGTGTGTGTTGTGTGTGTGTGTGTGTGTGTGTGTGTGTGTGTGTGTGTGTGTGTCATGAACTTTGCTATCAAATGAAGGATTGTACGTTAAAAGTAGACATTAATAGACAATGTATGTGAACCAACAAACTGTGCACTAAAATTCTATTTTTATTAAGCTATGCAATGCTATTGGGAAATCGAAACTTATTTTGATTTTTCAATAACTATTCAAAATTCAGCATATTAATTCGACGCGTTATAAGTTTTATTTTTAGAAATTGTACAAAATTTTGCTTGATTGATAGAACTATATGCGTCCGCCCCTTGTTTTGGCCGCCCTCGTGCGGTACACGCACTGCACACCTGCTAGGATCGGCCCTGTTTTTAATTTTACATAAAAGCAGAATTTGAAGAACTGCAATTTGTCGAATTCTGCTCTAACAAAATATTGTTTTGTGCACATTTGTCACTCTTAATGTAGTAATACCACATAATAAAAATAATCGTTTGAACCTGTATCCCGAGGTCGGGGGCCCAGACACTTGCTACAACAAATCGCCACGTTGTGTAATATTTTAGTTTTAAAAAAAGATATAGTTGCTACAAATTTTGCTAGCAGTAGTCGGCATTTTAATTCAGTCTAAAATAAAATTCCAAATATTTAAATAAGGTACCAGGTTTATAAAGTACAAATATTAATATTTCAAAAAATATTTTCATGCTGATGCCCTTGATGCCCTTCATATGCCCTTGATGCTGATATAAAGACAATAGTAAACACAGTAAGGGGCTTGGATTAGATTATATGAAAGTAACTCTCGAACTAGGAGTACACATGTTAGCCGGAAGATATATAGATATCAGGATTAGCTTTCAATATATGTTTTCTTTTATTTCAGTTTTTTAGTGATGTGTTGTAAATTGCTTGATTTGCCTGTTTGATTATATGGCATCGGGTTACAATTAGGACTTTTAAAAAACGCATAAAACTAACATTTTTTTAAACATAGTACTAAAGCACGATTAAGTTCATACAACATAAAATTAAAATTAGAACTTTTATAATAATGTAAATATTGAAGTGTTATTTAAACAGGTTTTGTAATGAAAATCATTTATTTAGATATCAAAAGAAGCTGCAAGGCTTCACTTCTTATAACTTAATACCAAATAAAACCACAAGAAACTACCTTTTGATAGAGGTATAGCTCACTAAAAAGGAAAGCGAGCATTGTTCATAGGCTTTGTAAAACCATAGGCAATAATCTTTCTCACTTGTTTCCCCTATTTTTGTTTTTCTAAACTGTAAGGTTATTATTATAAATTGAAAACTCTTAATTTCCCCAAATTCATATATTGAATTTAAACATTATTAGATTCACCATATTAGATATTTTCGTAAAGCAACTACTTTCGCAAAAATCCTTTTTGAGGCGCCTTCATTAAGCATCGATAGCTGCCAGTGCCGCTATTAAAAAAACTCTTTTTTAATGAGGTATTGTCGGCTCCACCAGGAATTTCGCTTTCAGAGAAAGGATGTTTGTAAAGAGTAAACGTTTAAGGACAATCGTCCAACACACTATGCCCGGGGAGGGCATTACGTCGATCGCGATCGACCGGTGGACCGCCAAGACATTTTGAGGTGACCGCCTAAAAATTTTACCAGTTAGTAATTACGTACGGAAAATTCAAGATAGGCTGACAGTACGCAGACTGAGCCTTCTAATGACTATAACAACAAAAACTAACTTTAGATAAAAATGTTTTATTTTTTTAAATATATTTTGAATTGTTTCATAAAAAATGTATCATTTGATATAATTATATTTGGAGCTATTATTATTAAGTTTGTATCTTGCGTTTTGCATCAAACGTGGTTTTAAAATTGTTGATTTTTTATTTTAGTTCTGTAAGTATATAAGTACATATTCCGTACTTATTATTAAGTTATAATAATAACCTTTTTTCTTCACCTTACCACACCTACGACATTGGACAGTAGCGTACACAAGAATTTTTAAAGGAAGGGGTCGAGGGTTGAAGGTCTACCATTCTCGTATCATACCCCAAAACGCAGCCAAACATTTTTTTTTATTATTATTTTGTCGATTGTGGGAACAAAAAACACCAAAAATAAATTACTGAATAAATAATTAACATTATCAAATAAAAAAATCACTAATATCAAATACTTTTTTCATTTTACATGGTACATACATGGGGCTGTAATGAATCAGAAAAAAAATGAAGGGTTATGAGGAAGGGTTCGGACCCGTGGACCCCTCCCCCGCCCTTGTGTGCACCACTGACACTGGGTGGACCGCGACTCCTTGAAAAAAATTAGTAGCTCGCACCCTGGAAAAGTCTGCCCACCCCTGCACTATGCAGTAACATTCAATTTTGCTTAAACTATGCTGCGTTATAGGGAAAAATTGGGCCTTCTTTTTTCAATAACAATTCGAAATTCAGGATATTTATTCGATTTATAATGTTTTATTTGCAGAAATTCTCAAAATTTTTTGTTTGTTTGATAGAACCATATACGGCCTTACGGCCGCCCGCGTGCGATGCAAGCGATGCGCCCCTGCTAGGATCGGCCCTGGAACTGATGAATTGACGATGACGCGGCTACAGCGGACGTGGTTGGAGCGGACACATAACATTTCGTGGGTTGAGCAGACACTTTGAAATTCATCGTGGTTGAGGTGGACACATTTTCCCCCCATCTTAGAACATATTCGATTACTGTATTACAAGGATAAATACACTTTTGCCAATCAAATTTAATTAATTGTATTAAATTGTTAAGCTGTTATAGTGCGAATACTTTTTAAGCATAGCGAAATGTAATAGAAATAAAAGCTTTCAGAGAAATATTTAAAAATTAATAGTAAGTAACAATATATTGAAAGGTATGAACGAATTTCAGGAATTTTGTGGAAAATTGTATTTTAGAGTCAAACAAATATTAGAACAGGCGCAGTTGCCATAAAATTAATTAGTTTCATGAATGTAAGTAAAAATAAATTCTAGAAGTAAAATACACAAGATACAAGAAGATAAAAGAAAAATAAATACAAGTAAATAAATACTAACTAACCTTAATTATAAAGGCATAAATATCATTTACCATTGGATTTTAAAGTAACACTTATTAGTTAAAATACTAAAAGACGAAACACAAAAAGTGTTTTTTAATTTGAAATCCATAAAATTAGGCGACTCTGGAAGAAAAAGGAAGAAAAAAACATGCAAAATTGAATGAAAGAATTGAAAACATCCGAAAAGAATGTGAAACATCAAACAATCTAGAAAACTATCTAAAATATTTAAGTTTTGTTACTTGGTTGGATTAAATCCAATGGTAAATGATATTTATGCCTTTATAATAAAGGTTAGTTAGTATTTATTTTTCTTTTATCTACTTGCATCTTGCGTGTATTTTACTTCTAGAATTTATTTTTACTTACATTCATGAAACTAATTAATTTTATGGCAGCTGCACCAGTTCTAATACTTATTTGACTCAAAATACAGTTTTCCACAAAATTCCTGAAATTCGTTCATACCTTTCATTATATTATTACTTACTATTAATTTTTAAATATTTCTCTGAAAGTTTTTATTTCTATTACATTTCACTATGTTTAAAATGTATTCGCACTATAACATCTTAACAATTTAATACAATTAATTAAATTTGATTGGCAAAAGTGTATTTATCCTTGTAATACAGTAATCGAATATGTTCTAAGATGGGGGGAAAATGTGTCCACCTCAACCACGATGAATTTCAAAGTGTCTGCTCAGCCCACGAAATGTTATGTGTCCGCTCCAACCACGTCCGCTGTAGCCACGCAACCGAATTGACAAGCTAAATTTGTCAGGGCTTAAAGTCCTCTCGTTGGCGTGTTGTAGAAGTTCGGTAAGGTAGGTGTTGGCTCAGATGTCACATCCTTACATTTCACCGAGGTTCAAAATTATGCGTTGCTTTATAATGTGATATAAACACTAACTGCCTCAACCATTCTTCTTCACACTATGAACCTTTTGAAACATATATTTGACTCTTATCAGTTTCCTCAGAATCCTTGCTTGGTGAGCGCGGTCTTCGGTGAGTTAATAAATTAATCGAAAAATATTCTTTCAGTTTTTAAGCAACATCTTTACAGAAAGTTTGCTGGCAAAGCTAATTCACATGTTCTGGAACTTTTGGGTGAAAAAAAAAAACTTTATACGCGTTGTGTTCTATGGTTCCAAAACGAAAATTTATGTTCATTAAATGTAATTTTGACACATTTGGAGTTTATCTTTAAAACATTACGCATACATAGAAGTAAAAAAAATAACAATAAATCCAATGTGAAAAATGCTTTCGGAATTACATACATGCACCGAATTTAGTTTGATTCCAATGCTTTTTTTCTTTCGTGAATTAAGGTATCCGACTACCCTAAAATTGTGAATTTTGCCAAAAATTGACAAATTTTTATGATTTTATTTCATAAGCGATCTTATTTGCTTTTTAAAAGTACCAAGTTCATTATTTTCCGATTACTAGAACAAAAATTACAAGAGTTTCAGTAAAAGCAAATGTCATTACTTTAAGCAAGATGTCATACTTTAAAACGCGTTTTACACGAAATTTTTTTTTAAATGCTTAAACGGGAACAGCGATTGCTAAAAAATTTTGAAAATAATTAACTAAAATTTTTTGTGTGTATGTTCTGTATAATATAGTAGAAGTGTTTTAACCTTCACATTTATCAATCACTGTTTTATCACAAAATTTAGTCCCTTATGTTAATATAATCACTGTTATTTTAAGCTATTTCATATAGTAACCGAGATAAAGTGCTCTAGTTTTTGCAAAAATTAAAATATCTCTTATTCTGAAGGTAATTTCAAAAATGAATAACAACAACACATCAGAATTGAAAATCTGTTCATAAACTTTTGGTACAAAATAAGTCCCGTTTGGGTTATTTCTTGTAAATTTTTACCAATTTTTTCCCATTTTAGTAATAATAATTTATTTTTCTCTTCTTAATTTTAGCATATTTTTCTTAAAATGTACTAAGCAAATCTAAAAACTACAAAAAAATTCCCATACCTCCATTTTTTTAAAAAAAGATCGCAAGTAGTCGGATACCTTAAACGAGTATTCAGTCTGAATGGTGGAACTTTTCTTTCTTCCCTTCAATAACATAACTAACATCTATAAAACAAATATAATAAAGAACAAAGAATTTCCGGTTAAGGTGCAGACTCAAAAAACTAAACTTACAGGACAGACCCAAAAATTTCATTTAAGAAAACCTAAATCACAGAGGTTACTTCAAAAACAAGCCGGTCTCTTGCACAGTATTTTTTTATTTTTCTAAACCTCATCTGTGAAAGTCTGCTTTTATTCGCGTTGAATTCACGCATTGTTTATATTTAGTCTAAGATAGTGACCGACGATCTGGTTGACTTCACCGTGAACCTAGTAGTTTAACGAAAGGCAAAGGAACATAGAAAAACGATATAGTAAATGAGCCTTGTGAGAGGATCTATTGCTTTTACACCCCTGTAAACATGCCACTATATTCAAACATCCTGTTTACATTAAAATGCTCTGTTCCTAATTCTTGGAAAAGTTCAATGCAGTTTTTTTATGTTTATACACGCTTCAGTAACTTGGAAAATATAGAAATAAGTGAGAGGATGTTAGTAAGAAGACAATGGAGAGTTATTTAATTTAATTTTGAAATAAATATAACTTTTTATCTACTATTCCTATCATATAACGGTAGAAAATAACTAAAATACATTCTTTTTCGCTCTAAACACCATTGACGTCAAATATCAATTGATTCAAAAGAAGTATTTTGTACCGAATGTATTATTTCTTGCTGAATTATTTTACTTATGAATAAATAAAAAAGTTTCCGCACAATTTGAAAAAGTAAGGTAGTTTTGTATATAATCATGAATACAATAATATTTGCTGCAATTTAAAGATTCCTTCTGAATCTCTGAACGTAAGGTGGTAAAATTAGTCTCTCATTAAACCAGAATAATTCTTCAAACACTGTAATTTTATCTTTTAATCCTTTTCTTAACTTAACACTTATGTAATTGTTTCTAAGTTAGACCTGAACTCTAATACTAGTTAAGCATGTTAGGTATGTTATTATTATCTGTTTAAGGCAGTGATTCCCAAAGTGGTCTATATAGACCCCCAGAGGTCTATGACGACCTGCAAGGGGTCCACGTCAGAAAAAAAAATAATTTGGGGGTCCATGAGGTGTAAATGGGGGTCTATGATAGTGGCTCTTATTATATAAACTAGATCGTGACTTTAAATTTAAAAGAAAATTTAATCAAGTGGAAACTAAATTTTACCTATTTAACAGATATATTTACTAAATTTAATAGGGTTAATTTCCACTTACAAGGTGACAGCATAAATTTTATTAAACAAGAACCATTTCAGCATTTCTTTCCGGAGTTAAGCTAAAGAAGTATAATACCGGAGGTCCCGAATTTTCTTGGAATGTCACAACCTGTCAGGACGTTTTAGCTTACGTTCAACATTTAAATGCCTTTAATTCAGATTTTGAATTCAGGTTTGAGAATGCTTTGACTATGGTAATACCACAGTAGGCAATGAATTCATATGGTCACATTGAAAATAAATGCCCCATTACAATAGGAACCGATCGAATAAGCACTAACGAAGATCTTAAAGTTTGGAAACGGATATCAGCAATTTTGGTTTTAAAAAGGCAAACCTATTATTTGTCCCGAATTATAAAATATCGTGAGAACGTTTTTCATCGTTTTTCCTACTGAAAAGCAGCGTGGTTGCCAATCTCCAAAACAAAAAAAGAAAAACTTAACATTACTAAAAGAAGAGGTTTAAGGTTATAACTGACAATATCAAAACCAAATGTTGAAATTTTGTTATTGTAGTACCAGACTCATCCCTCCCTTTAAAATCATTTATTTATTTATTTTATGTATTAATTAACTTTTAATTTATTTAACATGTGCTTTTTAAATTTTAATCACTATACTTCATTACAGTTAGAAATTTAATTCATTTAAAGTAGTAGTACCAGCTGTCAAAAAGACATTTAAGTTGATAAATTTGCAAAAATTCAATATTAATTAAGCAGGGGGTCTACCCCAAATCGAAAAACATGGCAAGGGGTCTATGACACAAAAAAGTTTGGGAACCTCTGGTTTAAGGCATAGGTTCTCAACGTGGGCGAAAATGCCCCCTTGTGGGCGTTTGAGGCTTTCAGGGGGCAGTAAGAGACCCAGAGAAAATTAGGGGGAATTGAGATGGCGCGGAGGGGCTTGGCCAGATTAACCAAATATAGTCTAGAAAAGACTAAAAAAAGACACTGATTATGTACTAACAAAAGTAAACTTTAATGCTGTTTACTTAATTGTATGCATTTAAATCATTTCTATAGCACATGTATGAAAATTCACATATTTCGGTAGTTCGGGAAGTGGAGAAAAAACTTAAAGCTTACATGACATTCAGATCTACATTAAATTGAATGATATAATGCATTTTATATATAATTTCTGTAGTGCACGTGTTGTCTTTATCAGAGATCAGTAGCAAAATGTTTCTTCCACTGCATTTCATTACGTATATTATACAAGAAACATAATTAAATATGTTAACCAGGAATTAACATGTGGTTCTTTAAAGGCTGAAACTGTCAATTTATATTTATTTTGTATCATCAAAACTTCTGCCTGTCTTTAAAACAGGTAAGCTAAAAATTTTATTCCATTCTTTTAAATAAAGAAGAAATTCAGTAGCGTTTCAATTCCAACAGTATCCTATCTATGACTAAAATATATAATACTACGCATTTAAATATATTTGTGGCAATAGCTATTTCAGACTAACAAATAAAAAAATTAGGGCTTAAGAAAAAACTTAAATTGAAAAATATATTTTATTAGTAAAAAAATATTTTTTTTAAATGCAACTCTTGTTTTTACCATGTATTATGTATACTCTTATGTCTGTAGCGTAGGAGGGGGTGATATCAAAATATTCACTAAAAAAGGAGTATGTATCGAAATATTTACAAGAAAAGGGGCTGTATCGAAATATTCACAAGAAAAAAGGGGGCTGTGTCGAAATATTTACTAGAAAAGGGGGCGCCAGTTCAAAAAAAGGTTGGGAGCCTAT
Source organism: Trichonephila clavata (assembly GCA_019973975.1). Classification (NCBI taxonomy): domain Eukaryota; kingdom Metazoa; phylum Arthropoda; class Arachnida; order Araneae; family Nephilidae; genus Trichonephila; species Trichonephila clavata. Next base: position 21,936 of record BMAO01034028.1, read on the forward strand.
GGCATAAGGATATATATGCACTTTGCTAACAAGAGAGACGTGGTATATAACTTGACTATCTATTCAGAATCGTAATTGATAAGTGAAATTGAAGTTAAATCAAAGAATCAACAGTTATACTTTCTTAAAAAAATGAATTTATCAAGTACGTACTATCAGGTAGATGTGTTTCGCTAAATTTGTAAATGGAATGTTGTGGATTGACGATAAATTAGCCAGAAGATATACAAATGAATCAAAAATTAAATACGCACACTCGTAAATTGAATGATACATTTTGTCAAGCGCGTTTTATTTCATCTTAACAGAATTAAAATCATCAATGTTATGTAATTTTAATTAAAGCTTTATGAAATAACGATTGGTTGAAAATTGCCAGTAAAAATAGTTTTAGTGTTTGTATTACACTTAAATTTAAAAAGGTTTTACAAGGGAAATCATTTAAATGTTGTTAAAATAATAGAAGTGCGGATATCCACACTCACATACAAATATTGTTACGTTGATCGGGGTTCGAGGATTTTATGCAAATCAGTCGCAAACAGCAATACAGTTATTAAACAGCGATGAGAATTTTTTGTTGAAAAGTCAATCCTGGAAATACAGAATTCAATAGCAAAATTCGTTGAATAAATATCAAAAGGATGTCACACCTTCAACAGCACTTAGACGCAATTATCAGTATCCCAAATACACGTATGTATAAGATTATTCACAAGCGCAGCCGAGCTAATTACTAGTCAAAACAATGCTCACTAACCGCTGGTTGAAACAAGACTGACTGGTTGCGGCGAGTGTCGCTTTATTTATAGCCGTGGCGGAAACTTCGAGAAAGATCCGCTTGCGTCATGGATCGTGAAATTTGTAGATTTTTCCCCAAATTTCGAGAAGAATCCAGAGGGTCTCGAACTCGCCAACATGGTCACCAATGTCGCCAAAAATGAAGCCAACTTGGCTCTATCGCCAAGATTTTGCCAAATTCATATTGAATCGCCATTATAACTTAAGGGACGGCGTTGCTTGTGAATATTATAATTTTAACATAAAATAAATATACCATACGTTAAATATAGCATACGTATAAAAACGTTACACATCCAAATATAGATTATTTACGCTATTTTACAAAATTCGTAACAATATCATTAATTATTTTTTTAAAATAATGCTTTTTAATTGACAAGGGGAATACCCCCTGTCCACCTAATTGCGGACCAACCTCCATTGTACAAATTATACAACTTTCCACAGGGACATCTTAAGGCCCTGGGTCCCTTACACAAATGTAAGCCCCACATATGACCCTTAAATTGGACAGTATATAGCATACACTGCCAAATGCTCGTACAAACAATAACCCGAAACAAACAAATATGCATAACTTACAAATCGCACAAACAAGCTCGACTGACTGTAACCTTTTGACTGAAAGAGTAATAATGATGTATAGTGGTTGGCCAAGACTTATACATAGACGATGGTCATCACACGTAGCCAGTTGACATATCGTCCGAAATTCCCAGTTTTTCGGAGAATACAACTGGAAAAAACATTTAACCATTGAAATTATTCGAGTCATGATCTTATTAAGGCTGAGTGGAGTACGAAAAAATGTTCCCATTGTAGCTGAAGCCCTGAGCCCAAGCCCGGTTGGTCCATGCCTTAAGGTATCCAACTACCCTAAAATTGTGAATTTTGCTAAAAACTGAAAAATTTGTTTTATGATTTTATTTTATAGGCCTTCCTATAAGGTTTATAAAAATACCAAGTTTATTATTTTCCGCTCATTAGAACAAAAAAGTGTTAGTCATTAGTCATTAATGTTTTAGTAAAAGTAGATATAATTACTTTTTAAGCAAGATGTCATACTTTAAAACGCATTTTACTCAAAATGTGTTTTTTTGAAAATGCTTAAACGGGAACAGCGATTGCTAAAAAAAATTTTAAAAATAATTAACTGAAATTTTTTGTGTATGTTTTGTACAATAGTAGAAGTGTTTTAACCTTCAAATTTATCAATCACTGTTTTATTACAAAATTTACAGTCCCTTATGTAAATATAATCACTGCTTTTTAAGCAATTTACTATAATAACTAGGATAAAGTGCTCTAGTTTTTGTAAAAATTAAAATATCTCTTATCCTGAAGGTCATTTCAAAATTGAATAACATAGAAACACATCAGAATAGAAAAATTGAAGATTTGTTCATAAAGTTTTGGTACAGAATGAGCCGCGTTTATGTTATTTTTTGTAAATTTTTACCCATTTTAGTAATAATAATTTTTTCTCTTTTTAATTTTAGCATATTTTTCTTAAAATGTACAAAACAAATCTAAAAACAACAACAAAATCCCCATATCTTCATTTTTTTTTTTTAATTTGTCGTAACTTGTCGAATACCTTAAGACATTCCTGACTGTCCATACTGATTGCTCAAATAGTAAAACTGTAATTTACATGTATTATGTAGTTCTTTTTTTTTTAATACATTCCAAGCAGGAAAAAAAAAATTAATTTCAAGTCTTTGATTTCCGCATTTTAATATATACTTCAATTTAGTGCTTCTTCAAAAACAGTGCTCCTATTATAATCATTTCCTCTAAATTGTACTGAATTAATCTGTAACTATTATATTGAGCAGGACTTACTGCTTTTGTATTATTGTTCTCGTGTGTGAGATAAATAAATAAATTTATAACATTATCACGAAAAACTTTTTCGGTTCCTACTATTTTAGCTCACACTCTCTCTCTCTATTTATATATATATTTATCTTGTCAAATTTCCAGTCGTTAATAAAATACTTTCTATTCCTCAGATCAAGTTCAAATAAATTTTTTAAAACTTGCAGTGGATGACAATTTTGAAAAAAAAAATTTTTTTTTATTATTTATTTTTATTTTTTATTTTATTTATTTATTTTTTATTTTTTTTTTGTTTAGTACTACTTTCTGTTGGTAAAAAGTTCATTAGTTGCATTATTGTAAAATACAACATGTGAAAAACGCGCTAAAATTACTTGGCCATGCCAATGATTGATATCTTGTTTAATGTGGTATTGTCAGATCAAACACGAATTTTGCTATCAGGTGAAGGATGTTTAAAAGAGTAGTAGTTCCATCAGCCAACACACTTTGCACAACCCTTCTATTTTTATTAAACTTTGCTGTATTATAGGGACTTGATTTTTCAATAACTGTTCAAAATTCAGCATATTTATTGTATTAAAAAAAAATTTAAAAATTCGTAAAATTTTTTGTTTGATTGATAGAACTATATACGCCCCTTGGCTTGGCCGCCCGCGTGCGGTGCACACCTGCTAGGATCGGTCCTGCTTTGCGCGTTCTGTTTCGATATTAAATTTTAGAAAACGAACACTGATAATAGTAATGTAAAGATTAAATCTTTGGGCGTTCTGTTTCGATATTATATTTTAGAAAACGAACACTGATAATAGTAATGTAAAGATTAAATCTTTGGGCGTTCTGTTTCGATATTATATTTTAGAAAAACGAACACTGATAATAGTAATGTAAAGATTAAATCTTTGGGCGTTCTGTTTCGATATTATATTTTAGAAAACGAACACTGATAATAGTAATGTAAAGATTAAATCTTTGGGCGTTCTGTTTCGATATTATATTTTAGAATATGAACACACTGATAAAATAGTAGTGCAAAGATTAAATCTTTCGACGTTCTGTTTCAATATCATATTTTAGAAAACGAACACTGATAATAGTAATGTAAAGATTAAATCTTTGGGCGTTCTGTTTCGATATTAAATTTTAGAAAACGAACACTGATAATAGTAATGTAAAGATTAAATCTTTGGGCGTTCTGTTTCGATATTTATTTTAGAAAACGAACACTGATAATAGTAATGTAAGATTAAATCTTTGGGCGTTCTGTTTCGATATTATATTTTAGAAAACGAACACTGATAATAGTAATGTAAAGATTAAATCTTTGGGCGTTCTGTTTCGATATTAAATTTTAGAAAACGAACACTGATAATAGTAATGTAAAGATTAAATTTTGGCGTTCTGTTTTCGATATTATATTTTAGAAAACGAACACTGATAATAGTAATGTAAAGATTAAATCTTTGGGCGTTCTGTTTCGATATTATATTTTAGAAAACGAACACTGATAATAGTAATGTAAAGATTAAATCTTTGGGCGTTTCTGTTTCGATATTAAATTTTAGAAAACGAACACTGATAATAGTAATGTAAAGATTAAATCTTTGGGCGTTCTGTTTCGATATTATATTTTAGAAAACGAACACTGATAATAGTAATGTAAAGATTAAATCTTTGGGCGTTCTGTTTCGATATTATATTTTAGAAAACGAACACTGATAATAGTAATGTAAAGATTAAATCTTTGGGCGTTCTGTTTCGATATTATATTTTAGAAAACGAACACTGATAATAGTAATGTAAAGATTAAATCTTTGGGCGTTCTGTTTCGATATTAAATTTTAGAAAACGAACACTGATAATAGTAATGTAAAGATTAAATCTTTGGGCGTTCTGTTTCGATATTATATTTTAGAAAACGAACACTGATAATAGTAATGTAAAGATTAAATCTTTGGGCGTTCTGTTTCGATATTATATTTTAGAAAACGAACACTGATAATAGTAATGTAAAGATTAAATCTTTGGGCGTTCTGTTTCGATATTATATTTTAGAAAACGAACACTGATAATAGTAATGTAAAGATTAAATCTTTGGGCGTTCTGTTTCGATATTATATTTTAGAAAACGAACACTGATAATAGTAATGTAAAGATTAAATCTTTGGGCGTTCTGTTTCGATATTAAATTTTAGAAAACGAACACTGATAATAGTAATGTAAAGATTAAATCTTTGGGCGTTCTGTTTCGATATTATATTTTAGAAAACGAACACTGATAATAGTAATGTAAAGATTAAATCTTTGGGCGTTCTGTTTCGATATTATATTTTAGAAAACGAACACTGATAATAGTAATGTAAAGATTAAATCTTTGGGCGTTCTGTTTCGATATTATATTTTAGAAAACGAACACTGATAATAGTAATGTAAAGATTAAATCTTTGGGCGTTCTGTTTCGATATTAAATTTTAGAAAACGAACACTGATAATAGTAATGTAAAGATTAAATCTTTGGCGTTCTGTTTCGATATTATATTTTAGAAAACGAACACTGATAATAGTAATGTAAAGATTAAATCTTTGGGCGTTCTGTTTCGATATTATATTTTAGAAAACGAACACTGATAATAGTAATGTAAAGATTAAATCTTTGGGCGTTCTGTTTCGATATTATATTTTAGAAAACGAACACTGATAATAGTAATGTAAAGATTAAATCTTTGGGCGTTCTGTTTCGATATTAAATTTTAGAAAACGAACACTGATAATAGTAATGTAAAGATTAAATCTTTGGGCGTTCTGTTTCGATATTATATTTTAGAAAACGAACACTGATAATAGTAATGTAAAGATTAAATCTTTGGGCGTTCTGTTTCGATATTATATTTTAGAAAACGAACACTGATAATAGTAATGTAAAGATTAAATCTTTGGGCGTTCTGTTTCGATATTAAATTTTAGAAAACGAACACTGATAATAGTAATGTAAAGATTAATCTTTGGGCGTTCTGTTTCGATATTATATTTTAGAAAACGAACACTGATAATAGTAATGTAAAGATTAAATCTTTGGGCGTTCTGTTTCGATATTATATTTAGAAAACGAACACTGATAATAGTAATGTAAAGATTAAATCTTTGGGCGTTCTGTTTCGATATTATATTTTAGAAAACGAACACTGATAATAGTAATGTAAAGATTAAATCTTTGGGCGTTCTGTTTCGATATTATATTTTAGAAAACGAACACTGATAATAGTAATGTAAAGATTAAATCTTTGGGCGTTCTGTTTCGATATTAAATTTTAGAAAAACGAACACTGATAATAGTAATGTAAAGATTAAATCTTTGGGCGTTCTGTTTCGATATTATATTTTAGAAAACGAACACTGATAATAGTAATGTAAAGATTAAATCTTTGGGCGTTCTGTTTCGATATTATATTTTAGAAAACGAACACTGATAATAGTAATGTAAAGATTAAATCTTTGGGCGTTCTGTTTCGATATTAATTTTAGAAAACGAACACTGATAATAGTAATGTAAAGATTAAATCTTTGGGCGTTCTGTTTCGATATTATATTTTAGAAAACGAACACTGATAATAGTAATGTAAAGATTAAATCTTTGGGCGTTCTGTTTCGATATTATATTTTAGAAAACGAACACTGATAATAGTAATGTAAAGATTAAATCTTTGGGCGTTCTGTTTCGATATTTATATTTTAGAAAACGAACACTGAAAGTAAGTAAAGATTAAATCTTGAGCGTTCTGTTTCGATATTATATTTTAGAAAACGAACACTGATAATAGTAATGTAAAGATTAAATCTTTGGGCGTTCTGTTTCGATATTAAATTTTAGAAAACGAACACTGATAATAGTAATGTAAAGATTAAATCTTTGGGCGTTCTGTTTCGATATTATATTTTAGAAAACGAACACTGATAATAGTAATGTAAAGATTAAATCTTTGGGCGTTCTGTTTCGATATTATATTTTAGAAAACGAACACTGATAATAGTAATGTAAAGATTAAATCTTTGGGCGTTCTGTTTCGATATTATATTTTAGAAAACGAACACTGATAATAGTAATGTAAAGATTAAATCTTTGGGCGTTCTGTTTCGATATTATATTTTAGAAAACGAACACTGATAATAGTAATGTAAAGATTAAATCTTTGGGCGTTCTGTTTCGATATTAAATTTTAGAAAAACGAACACTGATAATAGTAATGTAAAGATTAAATCTTTGGCGTTCTGTTTCGATATTATATTTTAGAAAACGAACACTGATAATAGTAATGTAAAGATTAAATCTTTGGCGTTCTGTTTCGATATATATTTTAGAAAACGAACACTGATAATAGTAATGTAAAGATTAAATCTTTGGGCGTTCTGTTTCGATATTATATTTTAGAAAACGAACACTGATAATAGTAATGTAAAGATTAAATCTTTGGCGTTCTGTTTCGATATTATATTTTAGAAAACGAACACTGATAATAGTAATGTAAAGATTAAATCTTTGGGCGTTCTGTTTCGATATTATATTTTAGAAAACGAACACTGATAATAGTAATGTAAAGATTAAATCTTTGGGCGTTCTGTTTCGATATTAAATTTTAGAAAACGAACACTGATAATAGTAATGTAAAGATTAAATCTTTGGGCGTTCTGTTTCGATATTATATTTTAGAAACGAACACTGATAATAGTAATGTAAAGATTAAATCTTTGGGGTTCTGTTTCGATATTATATTTTAGAAAACGAACACTGATAATAGTAATGTAAAGATTAAATCTTTGGGCGTTCTGTTTCGATATTAAATTTTAGAAAACGAACACTGATAATAGTAATGTAAAGATTAAATCTTTGGGCGTTCTGTTTCGATATTATATTTTAGAAAAACGAACACTGATAATAGTAATGTAAAAGATTAAATCTTTGGGCGTTCTGTTTCGATATTAAATTTTAGAAAACGAACACTGATAATAGTAATGTAAAGATTAAATCTTTGGGCGTTCTGTTTCGATATTATATTTTAGAAAACGAAACACTGATAATAGTAATGTAAAGATTAAATCTTTGGGCGTTCTGTTTCGATATTATATTTTAGAAAACGAACACTGATAATAGTAATGTAAAGATTAAATCTTTGGGCGTCTGTTTCGATATTATATTTTAGAAAACATGGATACGAACGCTGATAATATTAATGTAAAGATTAAATTTTGGGGCGTTCTGTTTTGATATTATATTTTAGAACACATGAATATGAACACTGATAATACCAGTGCAAAGATTAAGTCCTTGGGCGTTCTGTTTCGATATTATATTTTATAAAACGAACACTGATAATAGAGTAGAGCAAAGATTAAATCTTTGGGCGTTCTGTTTCAATATATTTTAGAACACATAAATACGAACGCTAATAATAGTAGTGCAAAGATTAAAGCTTTCGGTGTTCTGTTTCAATATCATATTTTGGTTCTTACCAAAATCCGATTATTATAGTTCATTAACTCATGTGTTTTACTTTCATCAAAAGGTTATTCCTTCATCTTACAAATTAAACACTTCCTTTTTATAGGGATAATTGAAACATGAATATACCTCATATACAGTGGCGTAACGTACACCCCCGCACTGTGGGGGGGGGGCAAAGCCTGACTGACGCTAAAAACGTAGATTTCCTCAAAATTCACTTTACAGTTTCTAAAATC
>BMAO01034029.1:0-73715 GCA_019973975.1 Trichonephila clavata
AAAAAGTTTTCTTTTTTTTTCAATATTTGTTCTAATATAGCAGTTCTTAAATTATAATCCGTGGACCCTCTGGGGTCCTCTGCGTTTTTCTGGTTGGTCCGTGAATGTATATTATTTAATGTTAAGATTTCTCTCATTTACAGACACTGTAGAGTCTTGTGAAAAAATTGAGAAATGTGCCATTCTAGACTATAGATCACTTTATTGCCCCCAAGAAAAAACTTTACATCTTTATGTATTTCGATCAAGAATATTAAATCTGTTATTTTACTGTTTGGAACTATGTAGTCATTACTACGACCTAATATTTACAAAAAAGAATAGTAAAAATACATGTACAAAGATTAAGAACTGAACTCATAGCGCGCCAGTATGATAACGATAGCATTTAAATCACGAAGTCATGTGTTAGAAGTCAAGTACAAAATCTTCGATATCAGGCTGATACATGAAGGGGATCCGCGACGATCAAAATTTTAAGAACCACTGCTCTAATATATATTTGAAACCCTGCTTATTCTTAAATAGACTGGAATAAAAAGAAAATTGTAATCATATGAAAATGTTAAGTTATCCGACTACGCTTAGAATCGTAATGTTGTAAAATAATACAAACGATTTATTTTTTTTAATATTTAGCGTCACTTAGAATATAATACACAATAAAATTTATTTTAAGAATATTATTTTAAAAAATTTATTTAAAATTCTTATTCTAAAAATAATTTAAAGGCAATGTTTTGGCAAAAAATTAACATTAGAATTAGCTAGTTTCAAAACATTCTCTTTTTGTGGAGTGAGTGAGTGAAAATTTAAGTCGCACTGTTCAGCTACACGAAAGTTTTTGGCAGGGTAATTAATTTTGAACCATGGTCAAGTGACTAGGAGGACACTTGAGTCGGTGGCACCATCTAGTCGGCTGCCTTGTTGACAAATTTGGACACTCCAATTAATTCAATTCACACTCTCATCAGATGTTCTAATATTCCCGAGAGCACCAGAGCTAAACTGATACTCAAGAGGTCTTTTACGTGCAGCATACTCATATGACAGGCGTGTTTAGGGTTTTCGCATTCAGAAAATCTATCGGCTCCAGTCAGGTTTGAATCCGCAACTTTAGACTTACGAGACGAGTGCGCTACCTCTAAGCCACCGAGCCCACACCATGTGATAAATGCATTGAATGGGAGAAATTAAATTATCCGACAATATAATTTTCTTCTAATACTTTAGATCAGGGGTAGGTCTTAAGTGGATCGCGATCTACCAGGGACAACCATGACTTGGTAGCCGCTTTTACCAAAGCTTAGACGTTGATACTAGAAGAAACATATTTTTAAACACCAACACCTGCTAGACTCGAGAATCGATTTTTTACAATCGTTACGACTGTTTTTATTTAAGAAAATGATCCGATGAATCTGTAGACGACACAGGTACCTTTATTAGAAGCGTCTGATGACACTTACCACGTACTTTGCTGTTATAGAGGGGAAAAGTACAAACCAGTTTATCTCCACACGCCGACTGAAGGAGAGAATAAATGTTGATGATCAGTTCTTAACCATAACACCATAAATGCCTACCACGGGATTGGGTTCTCGTGGTGATGTCACATCTACCGTTGGGGGGGACCCGGCAGCGATCATGTTAAACATTGGGTCACGTATGTTCGCTATTGGCAGTCATAAATACGCCCATGAATCAACGTCTAACAATGGGCGTTGTAATGTGGCCTCTGGACTGTGAAACAGTCCTCAGTCCCATATCTGGTTGACTTTGATGTTGGGCATGGCGAAAGTGGGTTTTTCTTTCTGCTTAACGGAATCAGGGCTATTGGCTGAGACGATGGCATCCGGGAGGCGTGGCTATGATTCTTCATCTGAGTGCTGTAGAGATGAAATTCTTTGGCATGGGTGAGAGCTTAGAGCTTGCTCTCTGATTGGTCGGTGGTAGCGTGAACATAGACTCCTATTGGCTGCCCTGGGGGCTGGGGTGATCAACGTCTAGCAATCACTCATAGTTGTTCAAATATTCAACATGACAATTTTGTGTTTCTTGTTTTTTTTTTGTGGTAAAAATAGTAATACTTCATAGTTCAAAGAGAGGTAAAATGTTGAAAGTCACTGTTAAAAAAAGAAAAAGCAAATAATTTCATTACAGAATGAGAAGAAAAGTGCTTCTTTACAATGTTGAATGCAAAATGATTTTGCTATATATATGTCATGCAGGCGTGACACTTCCAAAAATAGTGGTAACGTTGAAAGGCATTTCAAAAGCACACTTGGAAGAATTTACTCAGATTTTTCATTCAAAAACGAATTGCGTAGAGAAAGTAAAATAATGTAATTCGCAATTAATCGGACAATATCATATTTTATAAAACGCAATACTATATCTAAGGCTGCATCAGTTGCATTTTTGTGTGAGTCCCATACAGTAGAACGTCGTTTATCCGAATCAATTGGGTCCGGACACCATTCGGATACGCGATTGTTCGTATAACCGAAAACCGAACGCGATCCATGCAGTATATGAAAACGGACACTATACGAATATTGAAAATCATCCTATGCGGGAAATGTGCTTCAAGAAAAAGCAAAATAGGTGCAAAATGTCGCAATTTTACCTTTATTGTGAAAAATAACCACTTATTTTTCACTTTACCATTGTAAACCTTCGTTTTTTCACTGGAAGGTCTCTGATTCCTTTAAACAGCAGTAGTTGAATAGGACAGCACTCTGATTGTTGTTCGTACCACTCCATAGCTGTCTCTAACGCAGGTAACGCGTCAGTATTTGATGGACCTTGCTACTTTCGTTGTTGCTGTTGTCTTCGTCTTCATCCGTTTCATCATCGACAGGGTCGGATTCTTCTTGCGCGGAAGTAACAATCTCGTCATCATTTAGCATTTGAAATCCACAGTCTTCTGCATCGCATGGCATCCAGGTTTCTACATACATCGACAAAACTCAACAAAAGAGCACGTATAAACACCCTCACTTGGAAACAAACTGACCTAATATTCCGCACAGATGTTTACCAAATCACACAACTGAAATTTCCCAAATATCCCTCACCTTGGGTTTTCCCGTCACTTTTGGCCTCACACGAAACAACTGTTGAGCATTGCACTGTTCGAATCCGTATCCGGATATTTGACGCTCCGGATAATAAACATTCAGATAAACGACAATCTACTGTATTAGAAAACCATAATAAGCCTTTTGAAGATGGAGAAATGATTTCAAAAAGTTTTTCTGGAAATTAGAAATTCACTCACAAGAACAAAAATTAAATTATTTCTGCAATTAAAGAAATGCAACTTTGGCTTAGAAGTTTAAAGCGCCGTATAGAATTAAAAAGTTCTGATCTGGCGTATCAGCTAATCGAAGATATTACCAACTACATTTCTCTTTTCTTTGCAGTTTGACGAATCTATACACATGGTTGATGTTACTCAATTTTGGATTTTTATGAGAATGATTTTTAAGGATATGAGTGTTAAAGAAGTATTAATATTACCTCTAAGGAAGAAAACATTAAGTGAGGAAGATGTTAACTGCACCTTCAAAAAAAGCGTATAGCGAAGAAGAAAAAAAATCAAGTTTATGAAATTGTATCTATGACAACTGTTTGGAGCTCCATCAAAGACTGGGGCAGCCAACGGATTTTTGACTTTGTGTATCAGATGCGATGACTTATTGCATTTCCTTTCTTATCATTGCATTATTCACCACCTCTTTTGTAAAATTATAAATATGCATCATGTTAAGGGAATTTGCCTGATAACTGTGAACTCAATTTGTGGAAGAAGTTTTCAGAGAAAAATATTTCGGACCAAACTTAAGGAAAACGAATCTGATTAACGGATAATTGTTATATTTTATCGATATTTGTTGGTTAGTCGGAGAATATCTTCACGAAGATTCAGGGACCTACATCAAGAAATAAAAAAAAATTGGAATCAAAAGATGAAGCGTACGTTGAACTCAGTGATGGCGTTAGGTTGATGGATTTAGTTTTAGCTGTTGATATAATAAACCATGCTAATGCTTTGAACTTGCAATTGAAATTTAAAAAATTATAAATAATACAATTGTTTGGAGTATTATATTTAACATCATTCTTCAGCTATTACTGCCTGTGTGAATCTGCATTTTCAACGATAAATATAATTAAGATAACATATCTCTCCGATAATAAATACGACCACTTAGAATCCAGTGCAACATTAGGAGTTAGTAATTATATACCGAGAAATTCAAGATTGGCGGACAGTATGCAGACTAAGTCTTCTACTGACTCTAACTGCGAGAGCTAACTTTGGATACAAACGATTTATATTTAATGTATTTTTAATTGTTTGACTCCTTAAATGTATATCGTATAATATTATTTTATTTGTGGCTATTAAAATTATGTTTGTATCTTGCGTTTTGCTGTAAACGCTGTTTCTAAAATAACATTTTATTTGTAATTGCGTAGGTAAATACATATTTTGTATTTATTATCAACTTATAATTAATATTGTAGACATTTTTTTCATATAGCTCACCTCACCAAGACCACTAGGTGGACCGCATCACTTTAAAAAAATTGGAAGTAGACAATATTTTTAAAAGTCTGCACATCCCTGCTTTAGTTGAATCAAAATTAATTTTTTCTGAACTCTTCCTTATTGTGTTACAGTATCAAATTAAGTACTTTTTCTCCTTATTAGAAATTTATGAGTTTTATCACCAGCGTAGCTAAACCTGAATGGGCCTTGTATCAAAATTTCTTGGATACCCTTTTTGGGGCCTTTCAAAGTGTTACGATTATTTTGCTTATATATTTTGGGGCCCTGTATCATTGATACGGTGGTAGCTACACCCCTGAGTTTTATGATTTTGCTTTTATAAAGAACAAAATTGTGTTAAATGAGATTGAGTATATCTTCATTCCTGACATAAATTTCATTTTCTGTTCTTTCTGTAGAGCTTAAAACTTTTTTTTTTATCAAAAACTTTTGAGAAACACGTAATTCGGTGTTTATCAGTTTCCTTTTTTGCGGCCAACTATCATCAATTACGTCGAAAATTCTGTCTTGCTGTTTTCTTTAAAAGACATATTGATGTTCCGCACAGTTGACATGTTTTTATCAGTAATTCAATTCATTCCTTTAGAGGTAGTACCAAAATCACGAAAGCATCGTTGCTTATTGGATACATAGGGTGCCATAGAATTATTTCATTGGAGTATAAAACTTTATCATTTGAAGATGTGTAAAGTTATACTAATGAATCAAGGCAATTTTAGTAAAGAAAATTTAATCGTACAAGTGTATACTTATTTATCTTCTTCAGAAAACCACCCATAATATTAATGATAGTAACTAAAACTCAGTATAAAACAAGTTTCCCCTTAGATAAATCTACATTCTAACATTTTTTATATTCCCCTGATATTGCGGTTTACTTAAGCGATATACTCGAAGTTTACTTTGGAATTTCATACTTTATAGAAATTTTTTTGGAGTTTTAGTAAAAGAAAATAAAAATGTCCTCAGCTTTTTTAATATGAAAAATATATAACTTCATTGATGATTTATGAATACTTCATAATATCTTAAATACTTTCTACCTAAATCAACACTAATCTTTTATCTAATTTACATATTTATCACTTTTACTGCAGTATATAAATTTTGTTTTGAACTGTCTCACAATTAAAAAACAGAGTGTCTATAATTTAATAGGACAATTTCGTAAGAAATTTCGAAATATAAAATAAAATTAACCCATTTAATGTAAGACTAATAGGAATATAATCCAAGTTTATTTATGGAGGGCTTTGGTGGTTGGAAAATCCCCAAGTCATCCTCGAACATGAAAGGGATAGTCATAAGGTTAACGTGTATTATACATAGAATTCCTCGGTTCGTTTTTCTTCGGTGAAAAGATTGTCACAAGAATTATTTACCTAGACATGCTACAGATTTCCCTTATACCAATCATCAAATGTCAGGAGTTTACATTTTTCAAGAGAATGACACTCCTTATAACTACCACAACGACGTTACATCTTATTTCAATGCAGAGGTACGAGTTTCGATGGGTCGTAGAAGTGTTATTTAGTGTACATCACACGATCCCCACTGGTTTTCAGTTTATGGCTTCGATACTCAACATGCGGCCCACCATGCGTTTTTAAGTGGCCCATTGCTCTAAGAAATTCACTTAATTAAGAACACTGTATTAAAAATTTGAGTTGAAATTCTTTGTCAAGAAATCAAAGATATCAATTTTGCTGTTTCTCTAGGTGTCGTACGGGTACGGATTGATATTCTTTCTTCTTTTTAGAACGGTTATGGTTAGTGATAACAGACAACAGTGGAGTAGCAACAGTTTTATGGTTGGAACTAATTTTTAACTATGATACCTTGAAAATGAAAAATATTGGGAGATTGACTATTTTGTAGGGAAAAAACAAAGCATGGAGATCAGAGTAATTCTTTGATTAGTCACGAAAGTGCTGTATTTAAAAATACCAATAAACAGGAATCATTCAAATGTTTTCCCTCGAAGATCTCTTTCAAGAGCTGATAAATAGGCTTCCTTGAATAAGCTTTACAACTGCAACAAAGAGGGTTTTGTTCGTGGTAATATCACAGGGATAGCAAAGACATCCTATGAAGTTTGTGATATTATTGGTATTCAAATGAAACGTTTACTGTTGCAGAAATTATGAAGGAGGGTTTCTTAAATGCATCTAATTTAGTAATAGTGAGACAATAATAAAAATGTAAAATATAATAATTAATAAAAAGCAAAACATGAGTTATAAGATTTTGATCAATTTTAAATATGTTAAATTTATAATGTTATCTTAGTCTTAAAGCATCCCTCCTCTTTCCTCATTTATTCCCATGTTGCGGCCTGCGTGAAATAACTAACATATGTATGCGGCCCGCGTGAAATAGCTGATATTTGTATGCGGCCCAGCAAAAAAAAACGTTTTAGTACCCCTGGTACACGGGGTTTTATGAAGGATCAAGCCTACATTATGACATTTTTTGCATCCAATCCTCAACTAAAGTCGAGAATCTACGCAGCATCGACAGAAACATGCTGAAAAGTCTGTGGTAAGTACAGATCTACACATTTACATAGTAACCTAAGGAAGTCACATAAAACATTTGTGATAATGTTAAATTTGGACTATTTCTCTATCTTGCAACAATATTGTTACGAATTTTGTGTAAAGAACACTTAAAATAGTTTAAATAATTTATATCTGCCTGTGTAATACTTTCACATTAAACTATGTTGTATTTATTTTATACTAAAACTTGTGATATATTTTCGCAAGCAACACCGATCCTTACATTATAATGGCGATTCAATGGGAACTTGGTGAAATTTTGGCAACAGAGCCAAATTGGCATAATTGTTACCGACCATTTCGGTGGTTTTGACGACAATGTTGGTGACCATTTTTGGCGAGTTCACCACCCTATGGAGTCTTCTGGAAATTAGTGGATAAATCTATTAATATCACGATCTATGACGAAAGTGGATTTTTGGAGAATACTTGAGGCCTATAAATAGGGAGAAGCTTGCCGAAACTGAGTTAGTATTGTTTTGACTAGCGATCAGTATTAGGGCTGGACCGTTGAAGTGTCGACCAGCGATTAGTGGTTGCGTCCGTTGTTGAGCAGGAGGAGCGAGTGTTCGGGAATAATCTTTTACATATTTGTATTTTGATAGCTGTGTCTGAGCACCGTAGAAGATACGAAGGCCTTCTGAGGTTTATTTTGAAAATATTGCTGTTTAATCCTGTATTTCAAGGGTCGTTTTTCGACAATAAATTTCCATCGCTCTTGAAGAAATGTCTTGTTCTTTTCGGCTGATTTGCATAAAATCCTCGACCCGCGATCAACGTAGTAATATGTAAATTTTTTTCCTGTAAATTACATGCAAGAAATCATTCCTTTTGCTAAATTAATTTGTAGACACCTTGTATAAGAAAAAATACTGAAATTCATAGAGTAAAAATTGCATTATTTTACTTATTATCATATATTTTTTAATTAAAAGTAGAAATTATGTTTGGAATAGGTTTATTAAAGATGTAAACATATTGCATCTAATAAAATTTCGAGAATATTATTCAATAACATTATATATCGTAAAACCCTGAAGCTCTTTCCTTAACTAATATTATACTACTATACATAACATATATAGTATTGCAGATTATAAATCTCGAATTTACAATATTACGTTTTAAAGCATTTACCGAATTCAAAACTGAATTGGGAAGTTAAAAACCGATTATTACATCAAACTAAATATTGCTCAACAAATATTTGTCTTGAGGATGAAGACATATTTGTAGATTCTTAACGATGCTATTTACATGTATCACTTAAAAACATTCTAAACAATTGATGCGATGTAATTAACAAATATCTCGAAATTTGAAACTGTAATTTTATTTCCGATTATGTAAACTTTATAATTTATAAAATATTGGTGTAAGTACTATTATAAAATAGCCAGTTATTATAGCAATGATTTACAATCTTTCAAAACTTCTTCAATATTATTACAAAGTATTTATAATAAATATTTATTTTAAAGTTTTAAAATCTAGTTTCTTTGGAATGGTTCATAAAAAGATGCTTGTATACTTTAAAAATAGAAGAAAAAAATATAATTTAAACTTAATACATTCTGGACACTTTATGACTATTAATAAGTGTAATTTACAATATATATAAATTCACAAGCTTTTAATTATGATTTCTTCACAAGATAAGTAGTTTTGGTAAATATGGTCACAATAAGCTATAAAATAATCAATTCAATTAAGATTTCAATCTTTTTTAATTAAATGAAATAATATATAATGCTGTTACTAAATAAAATATTTTGTAATATACAAGGAGTATCAGTACAGCGGTTAAAAGCTGTCAGGACAGAATAGATTGAACCATGACGATGGGAAATGAGAACTGAATCGTCGGAAATGCTTTCTTGGCGTGGTAGAGACAATACAAAATACAAGAAAGGCAGGACACAAATAAGGAAACAAAAGATGTTTATTTTCCTAAGAACAGAAGAAAAAAACACTAAAGGGGCAATAGGTTAGCATGTCAGATTGATAAGGGTATATGCTATTAGTATGCAGCATCCGCCAGACGGGAAATCCCAACATGACTGGAATAGCCCGCATGCTGGTACTGTGAATGCTTTGCGAGATATCCAGCACATTATCCTCGTTGTTTGGTATTCTTACGCTTCGCTCTCATCCCTGTGTGCCCACAATGAAGAATTTGCTGTCGGACAATCGCTGGAGCAAGTTTGCGTCCTGGGATAATGTTGGACGCACAGCCACTTTGAAACTTATCCATTGCAATCAGCAGTCCAGTATGCCAGATACATATCAGCGAGCTCAGTGTTCGTGTAAAGTTCCATACAACTACAACTTTATCGGCTGGCGAAATGACGCTTTATATTGAGCTCAGCAGCAAAAAGAGAATTCGCTTATGCAGTGTCACATCATGCTTCGGTTTACGTAGAGCCAATCAAAGATTTACCGGCGTTTTTAATGTGTGTACTAAGAATAATAAACATGTTTCCTACTCTTATTCTTGTCCTTTCTTTCTTGTATTTTGTGTCGTTTCTACCGCTCCAGGAAAGCTTTTCCGACCATGCACTCCACACAATTTCCCATTGTCTAGGTGTACTCTATCTGTTCTGAATGCTTGTAACAGCTGTATTACTACATCCTGTATTTTCACTAATATGGTACTTAGGAAAAAAACTAATCACGTAAATTTTTTTTTAAAAATTCAATACAATTCCAACTATTATTTCAAACCATAGATTTTACTGTCGTAATAAAATTTACTCGATATGTTTATTTTTCAAATTATATAAAATCATTAAATAAATGAGCTACTATAATTGCATATAATAAAAAAAATAAATTATTCGGTGTAAAAGCCAGTTCCGATTAAGAATATTTGACATGAAATCCATATTTCATGATGCTTTCCGGACATATGAGGCTTCAAATAATATTGAAAGCTATTCTTTTGCTTTTTTCACAAACTATTTGGATCAGGTAAGATCGGTATATCTGCGTTAATTAGAATCGATTTATTTGATGATCATTGACAGAATAACAGAATTTAAGAGGAATAACTTCATTGAAAGAATTAACTTATTTTCAAGATGGATAAAAAAATTTTATGAAATTTCATAACTGTTAGATAATTGCATCTTTTTCCATATTTTTTTCCTTTTTCTCTATAAGTATTATTTTTATCCATAATGTGCATTCTACTTAGGTATTATTTTCCTTAAGTATCCAAACAAGTTCGGGGTAATATTTTTTTAAATAACCGCATACCAAAACATTATAAATTCTCTTTTTGAGATGAATGCCATTAAATAATAATGCTTAATTAACAATGTTTTCTTTAAAAATATCATAAAAAAATCTTTTAAAAAATCAAAATTATAAGTGAAATTTTAGCGATGTTTTTTGAAAAACTTAATGTAATTAGAGAAATAAAGTAATAAATCTGTATCAAAAAGTATTACTAAAAAGAATTAGATTCATTTATCTAGAGAATGTACTAAGATTTTACTGTTCTATAAAATTTTAAAACTTTAGAGCTTAGCGACCAAATATTGTAAGAAATGTGACATTCTGTATGATGACATTTTTTGATTAACTGGCCATTAATCAAAACATATTCATACAATGAGAAATATTTGAGTACATTCTCTGGATATATTAAAAATATCAGGTTGAAAAGTTTTGTTTAGAAATACATTTATAAATTTTGAGCTCCCAGATTCATCATGATAACTTTTGAACAGCTAAGATATGTGTGTGCCCACACATTTCTGATAGATTAAAACCCCTTCCAGTTTGTTTTTTTAAATTTTATGAACTGGTTATAATTTGGCCTCAAGGCAGCGTAGAAGCAAAAAAAATTATGTTTTGTAAAACCAAAAGATAAAATAAAAACTAAAATAATGTGTTTTGACCGAATTTGCTCATTTCAACGTGTTCGGATACTTTGAAACCTTAAAAATATGTGATTTTATTTTAATTTCAAGATAATTGAGTATCATCGCAGAAGTATTTACTGAAGAAAGCCAAGTTTTAGAATTTAAAGATCAACTACCACCAAAAATAAATGTACCCCTCTACCTAAAATTTAAACAAAAAACAATTTTAATTAATGCTATATTATTTGAATTGATAATAATTCTGAATGATTCAGAAAATAAGTAAACAATTTCATAAAAATGACTAAGAACAATTCAGTTTTGCTTAGAAATTATTTAATGAATATTCTTAGTATAATCATTTATTGTATTAAATTAAATGTATTAAATATTACAATAATCATCTGGCATCGTATACCTCAATACTATACTGGCTTTTATACATTAAGTAATCCCGAATTTCTTTAATATCAATTATATTAAAGAATAGTTGTTTTGAATTTTTTTTTAAAAAAACATTCAAAGAACTATTGTTTCTTTGTTTTAGATTTTTTAAGCTTTCTTGTTATGTAATTATTTCTAAAAAAAACAAAGTATTTTAAGTTGTGTTATACGTATTTTTATGAAAAAAATTATTTATGTATTTAGACACTTTCATACATAATTAATTTATTTTCAAGAGAACTATTTGAATGTAATGTGCTGTCTGCTCCACCGACGGAAGCTTGGGAACAAATTTCTCAGCTGTTGTGCGCATGATCACACAAAATTGGATGTATAGAAACTGTATCGTTCTCAACTTGTGCAACAGTCTCTCGTGCGGCTAAGTGACAATCTTTCATTATAACATTTTCCACCCATTCAACAACAGTTGCATTTCGAGAAGTTCGGGACCTCTCTGAACGCTAGTCTCTCTCTAGAGACATAGGTCACTTTCGAATCAGTTATACTTCTCCTTGATTTGTGTGAACTCCATAGCATCGTCTCTATATAATTGCTGAATATTACGAACTATTTCTCGTAAAAAGAACCAAGCATTTGAAAAAAAATTGATGCAGTATTTTCTACTCAAGTCGTATAAGCCATCTTAAAAGAAGTAAAAAACTGACGAACACGTATAGCAGCACATCACTCGATTGCCTGCAGGAAACGACTGGTACACTGGAACAAAGGGGAAAAACTGAAGCACGTGCATTAAGCTGTCGCTTTCCACTGTGTAAAATGGCATCACTTTATAATCTCTACTAAGCGCGGGAAATTCAAGGTTGGATAATTTTTGTACAGACCTTGCAAGTCAGGATTATTAATAAATTTGAGTGATCTTCGTTCTTTTCTGGCAGGGGAGAAATATTTACACTGGCTAACGTATCTTAGCACCTCAATACTATTTGAGATAAACTTACTTGCAAAGTATTACTTTATCGACATTGTTTTAATAATTTATTCAATCGATTGTTTTGAAATAACTATAAAAATTAATATAAACAAATGACATTTAAATGAATTTTTTATTGCACAACACATATAGAGTTACATTGCAATGAATGATATGCAAGAGACATCAAATGTTTCGTGCATCGCACGAGACATTCAGTTTTATTCCATATATATATTTACACATAAATATTTATATATCTTACGTAATATTTCATATTTGTGCATACATTAATGAACACATATCAAGAATAAATGCCACTTTTAAATGTGGTTTTATGGATACAAAAAAAATTAAGAATATACTCAAGCGAAGAAAATCAGATGAAGAGGAATAAGTCTAAGAAATGAAGTTAAATAATAGATTTCACTGGTCATATTTTACCTAGTTTCTCTGAATTTTTTGAAAGTTTGAATTGCAAAAATTTGAAAATTCATTTTTTTTACCTTCGTTTAGTATCAAATAATTGCGTTAAAGCCAATGAATTTTTGATATATTGTATTTAGAATAATCATTTTTGCATTTTTTTTCTAATTGTAAAAATGTTTTAATAAGAATGAAGTAATATGTGCGATAATCATAGAAAACAAAGGCTTCCTTTTGTGTATATTACGTATATACAAATATAAATATGTTTTACAATCGTCTATTGTAACTGATTATTGAATGACGTATTTCGCCATGGCGTCTTATTAATCTATATCTAACAGTTCTGTAATATAGAAATAATTTAATAATAGTCTCCATTGAACAAAAGGTGTAACACGATTTTGTGACAATAATCATAACTTTGATTGCATGAATGTTCATAAAAAGCATTACATTGTGCTAAAGTTATTTAAGTTTGAGAATATTCTGAAGAATATATATGCATAATAGCACCCTTACAAATAAAACAATTGCATTAATTTCTATCTGAATGTATAATTCAGTTATTGAAAAATGCATTATCTTGAATTCACTTTATTTCCTTTCCTCTTATTCTAATTTTCCAAGAAGTGTCAGTAAAATTAACTTCAAATGAATAACTTCATATATGTTAATTTTTAATATCGATAAATAAGTGCATACAACAGCTATGTGCGTACTTGGCTACTTAAAAATAAATAAATATATATCTATTTTATGAGGATACTAAGCACTTGATGTGTAGAAAGTATACGATTTTTTCTTTATAAAATGTATATGTTACCATTATAAAGTGTGAAATCCGTTATTTCATAGAAAAACTAGGTATTTCATGAAATAACTGGACAAGTCATTTAAAGTATATAAAATTATTGAATTCTACGCGGATTTAACTAGGTACTCTATAGAATAACGATTACGTGATCGTTAAAGTATGAAGTTCTTTGAACCGGTTCTAGCTGCTTTAGGAAGGATTGTTCCGATTAGGAACTAGAGATGACCGAATAAAACAATTGTACTCGAGATATCATTTCAGTATATGTCAGCGAGAATTAATTTATATTGAAGAAGTTCAAAACATTGACACAAAGCTTCGACCTATTAGCAACACCACAGCTGTAGTTCACAAAATTTAAAGTGCTGTGTACAAAAATGTAAATAGTAAAAGAGTGCTTGTTTCAGAAATAATAAAGGCAATCAGAAGGACATCACAGCAAATCCTTTGTTCTAATAAAAATGAAAGTAAAAAAAAGGTATTTCAAAAATTTACATTAAGTTCACTCTTACATTTTGTTTTAAAACGTTTCTACAATATTTTTATATAAGCAGCAGTTTTCCAGCATGTATTTTTGCTGATAAATTTAAATATTAACTATTTTGCAACATATTCTTGTCTTTTAGTTTAACAATGTTAGCTATAAGAGCAGTATTAAATTATATCACTGCTTTCCGTTATTAATCAATTATTCATCCTGCAAATGATAAGATGTATTGTTATAGAGATTTTGCATTATCATCAATTAATTTATAAAATAATCATTTGATTTTATTTTCATTTTAACTGTCTATCTCAGTTGAGCTTCATCAAAATACCATGTTATTTTCATAGAATAACTAGGTAAAGTATGAATTTTCTATGATTATAATTAATGGTACTTGTTCTAGTTATTTCAGGAATCAATTTAGTTATTCTATGGAAATAACTGAATTATTAATCTTTAATGTAAATATACAAATGTACGGAAACTAGTAATTAAAAATGTTGGGATATAAATATGTTGTTAATCTGTTTAAAGGAATTTCAATGAATATCATTGACACTACATATTAAAAATGCAGATATAAGAATATGATATGATAATAGGACTTTGAATGTCTATTTTAATTAATCTAATCTGTAACCCTCATCTCAGCGCATGAACCTGTATACTGAGAGATATTCTGACCTTAAATGTACTATGACAATTGTAAATTGAGGAGAAAAGACTCTTCGCGAGTTATGTTTAATATTCTTTTAGATTAAAGAAAAGTATATCTTCATGAATAGCCAATGAGAATTGTGAGTTATATGAGATCGCTCAAAATGTATCTATTAGTATTTAAAGTAGCAAAAAGATACATTTTGGATATCTTGTATATTTTGATGACTGTTTCAGTTACTAAGATAAGTAATACTCGCTCTCATATGTAATATATGTTTAATAATTCTACAGATTTTCAAGCTATGATAAATATTTTTATTTACTGATTTGAACTTTTTAATTTATATATGAAAATCATAAACTTTAATAATGTCAGATTTTCGACTTCTAAAAAGGTTTAATAACTTACAGTACTAATGCAATCAGAAAATATGTTAAAATAACTCATTTTCTTAAGAGTATTAAAATATTATTTTCATTTGAATCAATTTTATATTAAGGTATATGATTATTGAATCAGTTACAAACTCTTAATGCCTCCACATTGTAAGTTTTGTCTAAAATCATATAAAGCAGAGTGCTATCATAGAATAATTTTATAGGAAGTGCAGGTTTCTGAAGGAAAAATGATTTTTATTTACAGGCAAAACAATAAACATGTGTTCCAAGATTTAGTACAAGAAAGCTTTAGGATCTATATTAAATGACATTTAAACAATGATCTAGAGTATGAATTCGACCTGACACATACATAAATACATATTAACAACAAGAAATGAAAGATATCCAATATCGTGCGTGTTTAACATTTAGAAATACAACATGATGTGAAAATGACCAATCTATCCCATTGAAATGGCAAGCATGATATACTTTACAAATCAACACTTTGCAAGGCAAAACACGATTGGCTAAAAATTGAAATAACGATTTTTGGAATTTATACATTTGGATAAGTAACGTTTTCTTATATTCCATGCATTTGACTAAACAATAAGTAAAATATTTATTATCGTTTATAAATTTGACTGAATGCTAGTCTTTAATACATAAGCACTAAAATATGACATCTATGTTAAACAACAAATTATGAAATATCAACACATTTATAGATAAGATAATATAATCATTCTGTATGGATATATACAATTGATAAAATGTTTTATATAAGATTAGATATTTATACTACATATCTACATCATCCTGAAAAGTCTCGTATTTGAAACTTTCAGTTTATTCTAAATAAAAATATTTACAATGTATAACATAAATACGTATTACTATTTAAGATGAAATTGTATTGATAAGAAACAAATTTTAGAACAAAGTGCTTCAGAAATATCAATACTTAAAGTCATTGCTTATATGGAATTTTTAAAACAAAATATTCTAATGAAATTAATTCCACTCTGAATATAAATAAAATGTCTTACTAATTTAATATGTCGGAAACAAAAAATTCCACATTTTTAAGCATAAGTTTTAAGTTACTAGTATTGTAATTAAAGCAAACGAGAAACATTCTAAAAAAAATCTAAAATCCATTATAAACTAAATTTTTAATGATTAAATTGCATAATACGGTAAACTTTGTTCAGAAACAGAAAATAATGAATATATTTCATGCAATAAAAGAAAATACATGGGTATTACACTGATCATTTAGCTGATGACATTAGAAATAGAAGCAAAATATTTTTTCCTTTGGAATGTCTTCACTTTTAAAATACATTGCACCTTGGAGATATATCAAATTGTTTTTCATTGTGAAGAAAACATACTTCCATTTATTTCTTTAAAATAAAAATCCAACGAAAGTTTATTTGATAGATGGAATAAATTCTGATTTTGTCATGCCAATCAAAAACAGACTTACACAAAATGAGGGAATATAGCGTTTGGAAAACACAATATTTTCTCCTAAACTTGATTTGTATAACATTTCAGGTCCTTTCTTCAAAATGCAGATTGGGACACTCAGCTTCCATATATGTTATCCAGTTAAATTTGACATTAAGCTGCACTGTACTACGAAAAACCTGCTCATTCAGAAGAAGTTCCAGAAAAAGTACTCGGGCTAAAATTGGAACATTTGTTTGGAGATTTTAAGGGAATAAACTGTCCAGTTCTTTCTTCTTTGTTTGGTCCAGTAGCAATTTTAGGTCTTTTCCAATGCCATCTAAATCCTCTGGAGCAATCGGTGCATCTGGCGTGCCTCTGAGGTTCACGTCTTCGAAAACAGCCACTTTCTTCGAAAAACTTAGCTGTTGTTGTCTGGTAGATGACGGCTTCTGCTGTTGTTGATTTCCGAAGCTAACTTGGTTCAGCATACAGAGCGGATTAGTCTCTTGTCAAGACGATTGATCTTGAGCACGGAACTGCATTCGATGCAGCTGACTCCATTATCCATGGTCGAATAAACCGTGTTTATACACTTGAATGGCAGCTGTAATCTTGCCTTCAAGGCCAAGATATCGAAGAAATGTCCCGGATTTTGATAGAAGACTAGCAGTAGCACAAAGTCCCAGCTAGCATTGGACAGCAACCAAGAAGTTGAAAATGTTCCCCAACCTGAGTAGCAGTATCTCTGCTCCAGGTTCTACGTGATGGAATGCCTTGTACAGAAGAGTTACAGCCGTCGGTAGCTGACACACTAGGAACAAAATCACAACTGCGATTAACATCACAGAGTTGCTTCCTCGGGAGGGACTGGTCACCTGTATCTCGCCTTCTAGTCATGGTCTTCCTTCTGCTTTTGGAAGAATGAACCGACTTGATGAGAAAAGCATTGAAAAATGCGAGTAGAAGTAAAGGAATGAAAACGAAAAGAACTGATATTATCCAATAGTACACAGCCATGCAGGATTGTTACCCAAACGAATAACGATGTATTTCAGAGTGGCATTCGGCCAGACTGGGCTCACTTTTCCAAAATAATCCACTCAAATGCAGTTGGTAAAGTGATAAAGAAGCATGATAAGAAAACAATTATGATCATTTTCTTAACTCTTGATTCTGTGCAAAGAACTTTACCTTTCATTGGGTGACTGACAGCAATGTAACGCTCTATAGTGAAGGTCACTGATATCCAAACAGAGCTGTTACTAGAGGTATCTGTAATAGTTAGCATGTAAGGCCCAAATCGCCAATAAAGATAGAATTGTGCGTCATGAATGTGCGGATAATGTTGAAAGGAAAGCAGAAAAGAAAATACTAGGTAACTCATATCGAAAATGGCTAATGCCGCCAAATACCAATTTGTGGAGCTTCTCATGCGTCTTTGAGTCATGATGAAAATCGTGATTGTGTTACCTATTACACCAATTATGCACACCAGTACTAGTACTCGGAATCCAAATCGAAGGAGCAACTGAAATTCTTCCAGGAAGGATACCTCTAGGGTGTAGATGGATGCGAGACGACCTTAATTAATTGAATTGAACAATTAATGTCATTGCTCTGACAATTTGTGCTGTTGCAGAGAACGTTTTCGAGCATTGTGCAGTTCTCATCTGGAGTTAATGCTTCATACATAATTGTATCGTTAAATGCCATGAATTACAGAAGTTTGTAATTGGTTTTGCAGGAAAATGCGTATTGTGAATGCGTACTACAGTATCACTGTCACAATATACTAATCATTCACATTTTAGAAATGTTCACTGTATTAGAATGCCTCTTTAGTTGTTCACTGTAAGCGAAAGTACTTTATAAGGGTTTATACTTTCTAATAATCGCTTATTAATATTAAGATTCAAGAAATACTAAATTCTGAATGTGAAAACGAGATATAATCAATAACTTTAATACTTAAGCTATAGAGTAAGTAGAAATTAATCTTTCTATATGGATAATCAATGTGTTAGTGAATTGATGCCGAAAATAAATTCTTCCTCATGCATCCATACACAAAATTATCATTCAATCTGTCTGTCAAATTAACAAATTTAAAATTTCTGGAAGAATAACTTTATAAATGTAGTTCTAATTTGTCATTGGAATTTGAACATGGATTACCACTTTTAATACAGGAAGTAATACATTTTTAATAACAGATGTATTATTTTAAATCGCTTTCAACAAGTCCACTTTCAGTCTAATTTAACGTGAATGAATAGATATATTAACAGATACTGTTAAGGAGAAAGATCTTGCTAATTGAAGAAAGGAATGATGTTTTTCCATAGTAAATACCTGAAAATAAAAAATAAAAATTAGCATTTTACTTCAGAAATAATATAAGGAAAGAAAAATCATTTTGTAATCTAACAAAATTTTTACAAGTAGTGTTTTTCAGTGATCTTTAAAAAACTATTTTTTAATATTAGATCAATAAGAAGACTATGATCATTTAAAAGGGTAGCTAATTTGTGTTAGTTCAGAAATTAATACTTAATAACTTTTTGCTATATTTAGTAGTCATAGAAAGTCGAATTAGAGCTAACAGATGCAGGTAAGAAAATTAATATCTCAAAAACAAAGCATTTTGTTTTTGCCATGTGCACATCTGTTGAAGTCAGATTTAAACTTCATAGAGTATATTTGAGGAATTATAGAATCCTTACATGGCATTTTAATAACATACGTGAGAGTAGAAAATATATTTTCTAATTTAAAAACTGAGGAAATTAAATTAAATAAGTTGGTATATTATTGACTAAGAATTCTTCTTCAGTCTCAAACTTTCTATGAAAAATCATTCATTTTATTTAATTAACAAAATTATTAAATCTAAAAAAAATCATTTAAAAATTAAATTTATTCAATTCAAAAAATCTTCAGATAACGTACAGATAAATTAATATTTCTCAGAGTTCTTTTAAACCTAATTTCAGCACGTCTTCAGTTACTGTTATATAAGTATAACAAAATGTCTAAAAATACAGAGTTTTTCATAATTCCTTCCTTAAAATTTCTGAGTACTGTAGTAAAACAAATAAGACGAATACAGCAAAAAAGAACACAAGAGCACATGAAAAAATACATAAAACATTCTATTTTTTACGTACTTTACAAGTGTTCTATATGTGAACTCTCCTTTGTCCCCCACAACAGAAATCAATTCAGTAGCCAAGTTTCACATACCTAATATACTATTCGAATCTATTTTGGACAAAGATTTTTCTTTTCTGAGTTGGTATGTGATTACCAGTTATGTCCCGAACCACGTCAAACCGGTTATAACTGCAGAATGATTGTGATAGATTGCATTGACTATAATTTACCGGTTTGGTTGGATTTAATACATTAGCAGTTCAGTTGTGAGCCTTATAGTAAGGCAGCTGGTGATTATAATTTTGCATTCCACTTAACAAATGTTGTTTTTGCTTGTTCAGATATGTATATTCCGATAGCGGTTCCAAAATAGCCTAATGAACATACTTTTATGACTATGAGAGTTATAAATACGGGAAGTTGCAGGCAACCTGAATTTTCACTTTAAGACATTTCAAGATTTCTGATGATCGTCTGAAATTCTGATGATTTCTGTTGATGGTGATCAAAAAGAAAAGGAATATGCGGACTCAAAAGGAAAGTTAATCCAAGAACTGATAAAATACTAATAAGAAATAGCAAAATAAATCAAAGTAAGACAAGAAGTTACCTTCAAAGGTATTTATTGGATTATGGTGTTGGAGTGAATACCTCAACTGTACCGAAAATGGTACTGAAATCTAGCCGTAAGGCATCAAAGTCGAGAAAGTACTTGAAACAGTGAAAACATTTAGCATGGGACAAAATACTGATCCTGAATATTAACGATTAGAAGAAAGTGATTTTCTAAAGATGAAAACGCATTTATATGTGCAGGGATACAACCAATGTAGCTAGATGATGTAGTTGAAACTCTGCTGCCAGATCTTATCCAATATATTGTGAACAATATATTGGATATATTGCAGTGATTTTCTTATAATAAATAGCACTGAAACTTAGTTCCTTTATAGGCATGATGAATTGCGTCAAATACATAGAAATATTACGTAGCAGATTTGGGAAATTGATATAAAATTTTATGGAACACTAGTTGTTACTCCGCTCGCTTCATGGGAATTTCATGATGTTTTATAAATTTTACTGCTGTTATATATATGTAAATTATTGATATCTAAGTCCTGCATTAAGAATCTGATTGTATTGAAAAATATACCTGTAACTGTCGCCTGATAAAAAGGGCAGAACTTATCTAATTTGTGTTTTCTAAAATCTCTAAATTGAAGCATAGAATGATGTTTGCTCTTTCGTAACTCAAACCAAGTGGATTCCTGCAAACCAATTTTCGGTGGATCTCTAACGTAAATTGATCATGCAAGCCAAATTTCAAGTCTAACGAATATAGAAAAACAAAAGTTTTACTATCAATATCCCCGTAATCCCGTTGAGAGCCAGTTTTCCAAAATAACCGCCTAGCGGATTTCAACTCAACAAAAGAAAATGCAACCGCATTATTATAGTCCTTGTAGCCTCGAAAGAATTTTTGTCAATACGTCCCAGTAACCACCTGCAACCCCCAGAACTTGATTTGCTTTAAAATACATTCTTAGTGGATCCCTATTCAACAAAAGAAACATGCTTAAATTTCAAGTATATGGCCCAATTAAATGCGAATTTTTCTGTAACTCCTCTGACCCCCGCAACCCTCCTTAAATAATTCTTCGTTTTACTTTGTTAGACGAACTCTATTCCATGAAAGGAACATGCCTACCAATTCTGCCAGATGATCAAATAGTTTAAAATGGAAATATTTATCAATTACGTTTAATCTCCCGAAATTAAACTGAAGAAGTTCATATTCAAGTGAAACCCATTTGTAGCGGGTTCTCATTTTGATGAAAGGAATCTGCTTATCACCTCAAGACTGTACGTCTAATAGTTTAAAATGATAATTATTCTAACGCCACTCTTGAGCCCCTGAACGCCACTCTGGGTCTGTTTTCACAAACCCACAGGGAATTGCACTCTACAGCTGAATCCGTTTAGCAAATCTATGAAGCTGACTGTGCGTCCAATTAATAAAATGCAAAATTATCATTAACGCCCTTTGAACTCCTGCAACGCGGCTCTTAGGGGTCGATTTCACAAAACACATTTTGTAGTGCATCTCTATCCCATGAGGAGGAATCTACCACCCCAAACTGTGCGTCTGAATAGTTTAAAAACGGAAATAATGATCTATAACGCCCTTACTCAAGTAACGCCACTTGAGGGCAATTTTCACGAAACCCATTTTTAGAAGGCATTCTACCCTATGAGAGTGGACCCACGGATTAAGTTTTCAAGACTGTACGTCTAATAACTTGTAACCGGGAATTTCTAACGCCTCTAAACCCCCGCCCCGCAAACAATTGCTGCTAATTTGAAATTACAAAACAGACACTAATCTTATTTATTTGTATAGGATATAGATTGGGATTATAATAACTATTGTGTAAATGTGACTAAAATGTAACAAAAATAAAGGATTAAACTAACTGTAAAATTTATCAATTTTTGTTTCTTGTGATTGCTTTTTGCTTATGAAGCCTTGATTTATTTTAAAAGTGCATCCGAAACAGCCGCCTCTACTTTAACTGAACAGTGAGATATAAAAAGTAACTTATGGCACAAAAGCCAAGGTGACAAAAGCGCGTAACTTATTATGTCTCATGAAGAGCATCGGTCACAGTGAACCAAAACAACGACTTCCATTAGCCCAGTTTTATGTCTAATCTCCATGGTTCATCTTGGCACCAGCTCACGTTCACCCTGGGTATAGCTCTGTTCCTGGGTAAGAATACGGAATGTGGGAACATAATTCCATGTTACCCCGTTAATGTAGCTCCATTAGAGAAATAATTTTTAAATCAGTAATCAGCCTGGGTTTCCCGAGATTGTAATGGAACAAACAGACAGACAGACAGATAGACAGACAGACAGATTGATAGATACATGAGGGAGACAAAATTTTAAAATTGGCTCTTTGTTATAAAGCACTGCATATACTTCTTAGTGCATTACAAAAAGCCGCTAATCTGAAATTACAACAGACACTTCCAATTTTATTTATTTGTATAGATTTCAACATGATTTACGACACAATTCAATATTGATCCATATTTTATGCGATAAATAAAATAAAGTCCTTAACTGTTCCAGTAATAAACCGGGACATGAATCATTGGAGAGTTTATTGTATAATCCAATAATCGTTCAGCTAAAATGAGTTGCAATGACATCGAACAATGATTTAAAGTGCAAAACAAGGTGGTTCCACGATGAAGAGGTTAAGAACATGCATGTGCTCTAGGCAGAGAGTCAATATCATTTCTACAGGGAGGAAAATACTGTACTGGTATAGAGATTTTGTCTACTTAAGGTATGTAGTGATTAAAAGCTAGGTTTTGAAAA
Source organism: Trichonephila clavata (assembly GCA_019973975.1). Lineage (NCBI taxonomy): Eukaryota > Metazoa > Arthropoda > Arachnida > Araneae > Nephilidae > Trichonephila > Trichonephila clavata. Next base: position 23,169 of record BMAO01034029.1, read on the forward strand.
ATTTTTAACATTTGTTCCAATCAATTGGAACAATATAGTACTATCAATAAGGCACACTGAAAGTTAATATGTTATTCTTCCTGTTATTCAAAGTATCTGAAACTCGGTCTTCTGCTAAAAACAAGTTTTCGTATTCTATTGCCGCGTGATGTAATAGAACTGCATGTAAGGATAACACAAGCTGCGAATAACACATTGATATGTACCAGTTGAGTAGAATTTTGACTGGAATTGTCGTGTATACTCAAGGTAGACCGCTGATTTACGTATAGAACACTGCTAAAATATGTACATAAACTGATGTTTTTATTCTTCCTATATTCTTTTGCGGTATTCGTACATTTTTACTACAGTGTTTCTTTAACCTTGAAAAGACTTGCACAATCTATTTTTATTTTAAAACATTCTATCGTGTTAATAAATTGGTAAACAGGTACACAATAAAATCTCTACGACAGTTATTCTGTCTATTCAATGAAACAGAACAAAACAAAATACCCTAACTTTCCAAGCTACAGCTGTTACTGCAACGAAAGTGCATAGAAATAAGTTTGGTTAAGATATAAGTTTATAAAGATTAGTAGAATGTAAAACCTGCTTTAAATAATCCCAATGATTTCTAATAATTTAAAACTAATTTTAAATCTTTTCATTTTATTAACATAAAATATCTCGAGGTTGCTAAGCTTCATGAACTTTTATGAATTTCCTAGTAAATTTTATCCATCACTGTCAACAAATAAACTGATTAATTACCTTTGTGCTTATAAATAGACAATTCATCTGAAACTTTCTTGCAAGTAAAACAGATTAAAGCGTAATTGTTTTGCCAACAGCTTGTTAACATTCTTTTTAGTTTCTAATTCAATAACGAAGGCGAGAAAATTGTCTGACAGCAAATAAGATGAAAATTTTACTGTATTATATGTAATCTTTGATATGAAATTTTCTTTGATAAAAAGGAACAATGTGATTGAAACAACTTGATGTTTGTTTATTTTGTACGAGGAAAAGAAGTTGTAACGAGCGACATCAAACAAAACATTGGCCTGGGCCATTTATAATTTTATAATGTAGAGCTCAACACAAGATCGTTAAACTAAATTCCAGTAATCAAATTAATTTATCATTCGATTTTAGATCAGCAAATATACTGTAAGTGTAACTTGAAAGTTATTTACACCTAAGAGTTATTTAAAGCTCATATTGTCATACTACAAATAAATCTTGGAATACGAGAGATATTGAAGGTGATTGCATGCACGTTGAATAAATGAACTTTGATCGAATAGATACAATTTCTACGAGTTATAACAAAATCTTATAATCATCATTGTGAACATCTTAAACTGATAAATATTTTATCTACATTAGAATGAAGTCACGTCATTCTAAAGGCTCTCGCATTTTCGATAAAATTTATTATGTTTATATCATTTGAAGTATGTTTTATATTTATTATTCTATTCAAATCTAATAAAAATGCTTAACACAAAATTTCTGTATTCTAATAATATCCTCTAAAAGTAGCTGGTTTTAGATACAATGATATAACAAAACACAAAAAGCGGTGAACTGTAACAACGAAGTTTATTTCGCACAAGAAAATTAAAAACGAGCCTTACAGTAGTCAAGCTACGATGTCTACATCTGACATGTTATCGTGGTAAATCTTTAACAGCAACTTAACTCTGAAAAAGGAAAACTGAGTATTGATTGGAAATAATTTTCTATGGACACTATCTTTAATGAAAATCTATTTAATTAACGCAAGAGAGTGCAATTTTTATCAAAAATAGCTATTCTGTTCAATTTGGGGAAGAGCGGTAATGATAACTTATGATAACTAAATATGACATATATACTTGTGATTTCAAAGTATTTAAAACCATTGAAAATAGCATCAATAACAGTTCCACTGTTAGTTGTCGAAACATTTCTGTTCATTCTGAGCTTGAATCCATCATTCAAAAATATGAGGGCCTGGCTTCCAGCAAACTGAAGTTAACTTTAAAATCACCACCAAAATCATGGAAAGCGAGTGATAGTTTTTAAAGAGCAAAACCACCTTCTGTATATGGTATAAAATGCAGGAAATCTTTCATTTTGAACTGGATTGATTCGGAGAAATGCATGACCACCGAAATCACTGTTGGTTTGTCCATTTTCAAATAAACATTCTGCCGCACATATGTCCCTCCTCAATATCTTGAATAACAATACCAATCCACTTGTTTGAGGACAAGTACATCCATAGGAGAGCATTTGAGTTCTATGATAGATCGTATCAGCCGCGCTTCTTCTTGATCTTGAAGTGAGAAAACAAAACAGAAGCAAAGATTCCAGAACACCCAGACTGCAGGGGGTCCTCCGAATGTAGAGAAAAACAGAACTCAGTGGGAGGGTAGGAAAGAGACACCACCAAGCTGATCGGTCAAATAAATAGCGGCGCGCTTCCTTAATCCTGTTACGCATTTCCGTCCCTTTCACGAAATCACTCCACAAATCTCCAGCAAACGAGAGGAAAGATGTTACATCAAAAATAGGCAATGAGCAAAATTTTCTTACTATCTATTTAAAGTAATTCCATGTTATGTAATTATTTATCTTTGTATAAAATATAAATATTTTGAAAATTATTCAGCATTTTTCCACGATTATTAAGACATAAGAATGTTAAATAATTCATTAAATAACATTTTGATTTGAAATAACAAGAGCTTAAGGCTTTCCATTCTAGAAATAACAATTTAATGTTAAACGCATTGAAAGTATGATTGTCAGCAGAAATATTTTAAAGGTAATATTTTCATGTCATATACACATATATTGCTATGGGATACATAAATTAATATAAATATCTTGGCTTCTGTGAATCAGATATTTATCAAGCAGTAATTAAATTTCTACATATATTTTAATGACTTATAAAATCCTCTAGGCATTGTTTAATCTCATAGTTTTAGAATAGAGCTAAACCTAAAATTCATAAACAACCTATTATTCACATCTTCCAGCTGTCCCAACAAATAATTAATTTCTTTTTGGCCTTTATTCTACCAAAACTACTGCTAATAGGTCATATACAGTCTCCACCACAGTCATCAAGACAATACACTAAATATTATTTATTTCACTTTATTACTTTGGGTTAATTTTATTTTAGCTTCATGAGCCCCACTAAGTTTTTAAGACCGAATAATAGTAAGACTTTATGCATAAATTATGAGAATAAATTACAATGTGCAATAAATATATTTTTACTATTGTTAATTATAAATTAGTACGCCATTGTGTACATTTAGATATGACCCTAAAAATTTTTCAGCAAAGTTGGGCTAAAATATTTTTAAATATTTTAAAGAATTATTTTAAAATATCCCATTAAAAGCGTATTGCATATTTTTAAAAATATTTCTCAGTAAGGTTTATAACTGCTTATATATTTTGTTATTAATAACTCACTTTGTAGGCTTCTGGTTAATGAACTGTATATCTAAAATTAACATGCCTTATTCCAAAATCCTTGATTTTAATTTCTTTTTAAAAGTTCTAGAGCATTGTAGATTGCCTGACTCTTAATCACGTATTTACCTTCCCAGAAGATTTTAATGATGGAACGAAAACCAAGAAAACGTTTCGCACCCCTCTAGTTAGTTTCCAGTTAGCTTCTGATGACCACAACATGTCAGTTCTCTCATCCAAACATGTCACTTCTTCTGTAACTAATGATTATCCTAACCGTATTTAGAGAACTTCAAGATCTCCAGTAACACACCTCCAGGTCCTTTCCGTTGTTCAAAGGCCTATAAAGCTTTACGCTTTAGGTGGGGAGAAAACACCCTGTTTAACCTGAAGCATCCGCTGGGGTACGAAAAAGGTTTTCCATCCTCTTTATAATTTGAATAAAAATAGTTGAATAATACGCATTTAATTTCATATGGTGTAACACGCATTTCAAAGACATGTCTGCCTAAAACAGTATCTCATGAATAATAAATCTAGTTTAAAACTAAAACACCTTTTATAGTAAATGGAACTGCCAGACTTAATCTTCAGTACTAAATCTTTAAATGGAATCTGAAATTAGCTGCCAGATGGATGATCTGAAAATGGGAACCGTTTATCCTGATCAGTGTCGAAACAAATTTATTGCATTGGCACTGCCCTGGACTGAAGGAAGAAATCCTGAATTGATCTGGTACCTAAAGTAATAAAACTGAGTTTAAAGATCCCGTCAGCACAGCTTCTATAAAAGGCTGGGTGTTGTAAATATAATCGTAATTGAAAACATAACATGCTTTAATTGAAGCCGATGCACCTTTTAAAACGATCGCGCTGATTAATTATTAGCTGTTTATTTAATTCTTTTAATTTGTAATATGCATTTTAAAATTTAAAATCTCCATATGTGTTGCTTCTTTATACACATCCGCTTACTTTTACACCTAAGATTTTAAAAATAATATCGAATACAACAAGTTACTCCTGCATCCTTACCCAGCAACTCTATAATTTGAACTTTTAGGACGCAAAACGCCTATTCGAGTTGCCAAACACCAAGCAACACCATGGTCACAGAAATATTCCATTTGGCACTAAAGACCCAACATTGTCTGGTCCGAATGCCTAATTTGCCGAATAAGTATCATTTGAGGAAAGTTTTGATTATTTCTTTCATTTGAAAATCTGCAGCTACATCAATTGCTCGCAAAAGTTTAATGACAAGACTGGCTTTGAACGAGAAGCTGCCGGAGTGCATTCAAAGGTTTCAGAAATCCATAGTTCAAAGAGGCATACACAAAGAACGTAGCGAAAGATTATTGAGGAAGATTCATGCCAATGAACTTAAATTAAGAGTTACTTAACAAGGATTTCACATCGTTTAAAAATGTTGGGAATCATTCAAAGCAAAGAAAATCGGTGCCACTTACTGAAGCATCGGTGAGAAGGGGTTAAATGTTTATTTCGGTGCAGCGTGAAATACTCATATGAAAATAAGTTTCCAAAAAGAAGTTCCCACAGTTTTGTGTATTAGAAATTAATCTTTTATTGTGAAAGTTGTAAATTATAATATATTCAAAGTATTCATTAATAACCACTACTGCTCCCTATCATTTTTGGCAGCATTGATACCACGTCAAAGATCTCTGTCTTCATTTGAGGCTGCCAACGAATAGACTTCTATTTTGATATCTTTATATGTAAATTGTTGCTGAAACTGACATTTGCCATTAATTCAAATGTTTCTCAAATGGCAATCGTGCTTCTAGGGGCGGATAACCCAACAAGGGGGCACGAACATATTGAAAGTCAAAATAAACATTATTTAAAAATATTATTAATCTACTAAAATGAAGCAAAACAAAAACATTCTGACATACAATAAAATAAACATGCATTTACTCTGATCTATATAAAGGAGAAAGCGACTACCTCACTGACTGACTGACTGATTAATTGGACTGACTGACTGATTGACTGACTGACTGACTGACTGACTGACTGACTGACTTGACTAATTACGAAATCTCTGAACTATTCAACCTAGATTTGAATAAATTTGCAGACATGTTCCTTTGATAAAGTAGCATCAGCTAAGAACGGATTTTCCGAAATTCAAAACGCAAGGGCAAAGGTTATGGCTAAATGCCTAATAATTGAGAGCCCATGTTTAAACTACTTACGTACAATCTGAATGGAGGCGATCTCAGAGAGCAGAGATCCGCTACAAAATGAGTTTGCTGAAAATCGACTCTGGCGGCGCTGCAGGGGCTTATGGGCTATAGATAATTATTTCCACTTTAAACCATTTTGACGCACGTCTAAATTTGATATATACAGATTCCTTCAGAACAATGATCAGTTACAAACGGGTTTGGAAAACATAATTTTATAAGTGGCGTTGCGGGGATTAAGGGCGTAATAGATAAATATATCCTGTTTTAATCCATTTCCACCTACCCGTTTGAAAACTGGTAGGCAAGCTTCCCTGAGTGCAACATCCGCCAAAATGGGTTTTGGGAAAACTGATCTCCCAAAGGGTGCTGCGGGCGGGGGTCATACGTTATAACCCTATTTTAAGCTATTAATGCCAGTCTTGAACTCTAGTGGGGCTAAGATCTCCACAGGTGAGAGCTAAAATGGGTTTCCTTGAAAATTAACCAAGTGGTGCTGAGGGAACTTATGTATGCTATAGATAATTATTTCCATTTTAAACTATTAGACGCACAGTCTTTTATATTTGATAAAGAGATTTTCATAGAGTAGATATCAACTATACAATGGCTCAGAAACAGACCCCATGTATACAGAGGAAGGCTTTACAAGAGATAAACATTTCGCCTTTAACCATTCTCCTTGATCCCACCTGTCGAAATCTGGTGAGGAATGTTTCTTCCATGGAGCAAATATCCTGCCAAAACCCTGGCTCTGGATAAAACCAAAGACTTGCTGGGTGCTATGGTTAAGGCAGATATAACATTTTTCAGTCTGACAGACCATGGTCTGAAATCATTAGCAGATTCCTCCTATATAGACAGAACACACCTGCAAAAATGTGGTTTTAGAAACTGACCCTGTGGCAGGCTTGCGGTCCAAGGGCGTTATTGATCATTTTGCATTTTAATAACTGCCAGTCTCAACCTTGCTACAGATCTTCATAGAGGCACTCTGCCAAATGGGTTTTCCTGGAGACAACAGACCCAGAAGTATGCTGTAAATTGGCTGATAGACACTATCCCATTTTAAACTGTTAGACGCACAGTCTTGAATTTACTACAGATTCCTTTGGTGGCTGTTGAACCACAAAACGGGCTCATGAACATCAACTTCTAAAGTTTATTCGAGATTAAGAGGCGCACTGATAAACATTTCCATTTAAATCCATTTGATCATCCTGCTTGAAAATGAGAGACAACCTTTCTATGAAATAGAGTCTCTAACAAAGATTTAAATGAAAATCTGACCCTAAAAGATGAGGGTCAAGATGTTAAAAATTCTGTTTCTAATTGTTAGAACTTATACCTCTGAAACTTATTGGGTTGTTTTCAAGTTTCGAGTTGAATGAAAGATCCACCAAGAATAAATTTTAAGCAACGGGTTCTGCGGGTTGTAGGGGTTATTGACTTATTAACAAAAATTACTTTTTCTGAGCTACAAGAACAGGCACAATGAAATTTGGTTTTCCATTTTTCTTTGTTGAATCTTGAAATCCGCTAAGAGCTGGTAATTTTGGAAACGGCTCAACCGATTACGGCCTTTATAGTAAACTTTTGTTTTTCTGTTAGATTTAGACTTAAACTGGCTGAATGTTCTAATTTTCAGTAGAGATCCACCGAAAATTGGCTTTATGGAATCCACTCTGCTTTGAGTTATGAAAGAGCAAACATCATTTATGCTCAATTTAGAGATTTGAAAATACAAATTAGACGAGTTCTGCCCTTTTTATCAACACAGGCGACAGTTAAGAAAAGGCAAGCATTTTCAACTAACCGAATTTACTAGACTTAGATATCACTAATTTATACATATACAGTAAAATTTATAAACATCATGAAATACCATGAAGCAAGGGTAACAGCCAGGTATAATATATTTATAAATATCAGTACTGCATGATCATTTGATAATTAAATTAACAATATGGACTAAGTTTACCGAATGTCATAAATTATATAAACCATTACTTATCATGACAATTTGTACGGTTTTTAATCAAATTGTAGATTTTACGCCAAGGTACATTATTATTGAATTGAATACATTGTTTGAATGGGAATAGGGCGAAGAAACTATGACTGAAAATTGGCCTATAAAGTTTTGGAAGAATGCATTAATTATAACAAGGGAAGAATTTGTAGTATGTCTGCAATGGCGGTGGGTGCATTCTAAGTAGGTTTGTGCTGTCATCAAAATATAAAACGAGCTTTATTATACACGGGAATTAATGGACTCGTTTTTTCCTTGAGCGCTCAGTTCAATTGCATCAACTGTGCTTGGTAGAGAGCCCCAGCAAGGGTTCCGTTTGGTTTGAATCACTAATCGTACACGATAGCAAGTTGGACACACCAAATACACAACATGAGTTTTTTCTTCGAATATTCAACTGTTGATACATGGCCACTTTACGGCAATGTTCTCATAATTTCCTCTTTTGGTTTTTGGAGGGGATCCCTTTTTCCTCATCAGTGATTATAGCATGCAAAACTTTCTTTCATTTATACCTGGCAAGCAGAATTTCAAATGTGCAAAATCGCTGCTCAAGGCTTCTCGGCTTCAGCTCATATGGAATTTAATTTTCATACTTTTAAATCACTCGCAACAATTTTAAACAATGTGAAATTATTTGCTGAGTAGGCCCTAATGTAAGCGTAATTTTTCTTGAGTTTGATTCCATGTTTTCATAAACTTACAGACTTCCGCTACGTTCTTTGTCTTCGAAATAAAACTCACCATTCTTAAAATTTTGAAACCACTCGCGACAACTTCTCTCTCTCAAAGCAACCCTAGCATATGTTTCTAAGAGTAATCATTGTGTTTTAGCTGCTAATTTCTTCAAATTAAAAATGAAAATCAAAAGCTTATTCGACTCAAATTTGACATTTTTGCAGAAAAAAAAATTATGCAATGGTAGGTCTGATAACACTCGGGGTGACAATAATAATCAGAGATCTTCGTTTAGTGATAGCGTTCATGTCACGAATCAAAAATGCAAAAATCATCTTATGTTTTAATTTTTTATTAGGTTTTATTTTCAGAGAAAAAGTATTTTAATCTAAGGTCTTCAGGAAATACTGAAGTGATAAAAATAGCACATGACATAAGTCCTACGCAATGGATACAGTCGACTTTCGCTAATTTAAACCTTCGATAATACGAACCTCTCTCTAATTTGAAGTATATGCTTAACCCCTTGAAAAACTCTTGATATTTCGAACTAAACAATGCGTTTTGGTAACTCAATATTTCAAAGTAAAATCTGTGGCTGGCCGGAATAAAATACGTGATAATTGGAAGTGATCTTATAAAACTCTCGACAATTCAAGCACCCGCTATCATGTAGAGTCCTGTAGCAAACAGGTTGGACTTCACATATTTTGTGTTGTATTGTTTCTGCTTGTCTCCCCTGTAACGTAGTCCCTTTGATGACCATCGGAGTTGACTCCGATAATTCTGACAGAAGCTAAAATGTTACTAAACAAGCTGCGCAACTTTTTCCTTGAAAATCATGTTGATTCGGACATTTTCCAATGTGAAATATAAATTCCATTCTCATTTCACATTCTGGAGTCGCTTTGTGCTTCGCGAATATTTTTTTTTAATATCAAGTTTCTATCATGTACGTCTTTAAGCCCAGATTCGTAAATTTAGAACATTCTGAAATCATTAAATTTACAAATACTGATGAAAATGTAATTAAATTATGTCTCACAGTATGTATAATACATTAAAACATTTTTTAATGAAATACAAATATCATGTTTTTAAAAAAGCAAAATGTTTTATTGAAATTCAGGCTACATAGTTTTGTATAAAAATTATGTTCTGATGATTTAGGAACGATAAATCATCAATGAAGATTAGTAATAAATTGAAGATAAGTTGAAGTTCTTCATTATATATTTTATATTATTCTTGGGTTTTTTTTAGTAAAATTCTCACATCAATAATAATTAAATACAACAAAAAATTAACAAATTTATAGCTATTTTATCAAATTGTGAAAATATTTTATTGCATAATAATAATATTTACAGTCACGTAATTATTTGTTTCAATTTTCTCATGTAAAGTTAATGTTATGAATTAGTTTCATCGAGGTAATAACAATAACATATATCATGGCAAAAAATATGCACTTATGGACGGTTGGAAATATAATTCAGAAATAATGATGCTCTAAATAACCTTTTCTGGGTTTTCAGAGTTAATTATATAAAACCTTTAAAAAAATTAGAGTTAATTCCAAATAATTATGTCTTTTTTTACATTTAAAAGTTAAATGAGAAAATATTTCCTGTCATCAATTATTATCACTTCCAGATATGGATATGCATAAATTTTAAAAATAACTCAGCTGGTTTTTCAACTACTTTAATTGAAAAGTTTAAACATTTTTCTCTTCCTCGTTAAAATGATTCATGTGTTCTTCATAATTACTCCTAATAAATATACAACATTTTAAGAATATAATATATGATGCAAGAAAACTCCTTTGGTAAAGTTGTATTAAAAAGTTTAATCCGCCATCTTGACATAATAATCCAGATAATTATGATTCTTGGAATATAATTTAGGACCTTTTAAGGCATTAATTCTAGCATCATTAATACACTTTATTTACGTATTTTATTAGGACTGTATAATTATCTTCTTTAACAAATTTAAATCTTCCGCATAGTGATAAAATATAATGACAATCTAAAGCAAAACCTTAGTTGCATCTTTCTATTTTACGCGTAATTGACCATAATGATGTTCTGTGTTGAAGCATTTTTTCCAAATGTGCTACATATTTTTGACATAATAAAGAAAGTAATAAGTAAAAAATTTTCAAAACAAAATGTGAAAAATTTGGTATCTTTTTGTAATAAAAAAAATCACAAAGGGATATTCTTAAGATGTAATTTTTCTAAGACCTTGAGTGTCTCAAAAGCTCAATTTGTATTATCAGTCAAAAATTCGAATGTTATAAAATTACTTTAACCTATACACAAAAGTGTTTAAAATTGAGAATTAAAATTCCGTGAAATGTGTATTAGTTTCGAACTCTTGACAAATATAGTGTGTGTGTGCCTTAAAAATATAGTTTTATTTTAAAAAAGACCCGAATATCCTTTCAACACTTTAAATAAAGTAAACTGATTTACTACTTAAAAGTTTAAATTATTCTAAGTTGCATTTATTGGAATGAATACACTACACTAAAAATGAATTTAGTATACTAATTTATTCCAAAGAATAATTAATTAACGAATCACATTTATGTGAAATTTATTTTAAAGTTAGAACAATTAAGCTGCTTTCTGCCGAGAATGATATACCCATCCCAATTATAAAATAATTCAGGAACAGCACTCAACTTTTCAACCGAAATCACTTTAAACTAATACAATAGGGCTTTATTAAACAAGTAAGGATAAACTACATTTTATTAACTATTAAAACACACACATATCCAGTTTGTAAATTCGCTTTTAAGCATTTCTTTAATTCGGAAGTTAAACTAATCACTGCAAACGTAAGCGAGAAATCCGGTAATTAATTCTTCGAAAACGTTGGTAAATGTACCAGGAAAACGTGATTCTAATTTCCAGAAGTTGAATTTGAATTTAAATTCCCTCGGTTAAGAACTTTGTCAATAAAGTTTATTCAACAGGAGAAAATAGGAATGAAAGGAGAATGCGGAGAAAAAATTTTCCTTAATGAAGTTTGCTTCAGCAATCGATTCATTCGGCCAACGGATTTTATCGTATAGCTGGAATGAGATAAAAATGGAGTCGTGATTGAAGTTTGATTAAAAGGAAAACTTACACGAACTTTCTAACATTTTTAAATTACAATCTCCGATGCAAGTTTCGGGTTTTGGAAAGAACAAAGAAAAGGAAATATCTTTTCAAAAATTTATTAAAATAAGTCATAAATTTAAGAAAAATGCGCAACGGGATCCATAAATCAACATATAAGCATATTTATGATTGCAAACACAAGAGAAGTACTTTTTTAAAGTGGTTAATGGAGTGTAAGAGTAACGAGAGAACCATTTTTGAAATTCTTAAAACCTTTGTTCTGATAAGCCTTTTCAATATCTATTTGTGACTATTAATTTTTGAATAAAATAGGAATACGCAAGTGATGAGTCAGCAGTATTAACATTTATGTGAAAAATTTAATTTCAAAATTCAGATGCTGTATTATGAATAGAAAAACTCGCAATAAATTTCTAACACAAATGTGTATTGAATTGTTATAAAGTTCAATTTCGTCCCTCCCCTTGTTGTTAAGAATTAAACTGTTGCATGATACTCCTAAAAAATTAATGTTTTCCGATGTATTCGGAATTTGAATTAAAATGGCTTTCAATAAGTTGGAACATGAAAAAATAGATGCCAGTTGGAGAGCCACGGCGGATTTAACGTGAATCGGCACCACTACTCGGCAAGCTTTCAGTGACAATAGTCTTGAACTCACGAACTCTCCGTCACGATTTCACGACCATAACAACAAGGCTATCGCTAACACCATGGGATCTTCTTAAAAGTTGGGCATATACGTAGGTATATAAGGATAATGACTATAGGGTTTAATGGCGCATGAACCCCAACTTTGGCTATGCTTCACCAAAAAAGTTTTTAAAATATAACTAATACCTCAAAAAGAAGATTTAAAGAATTAGTAAAAATGATGTAAAAGATCAAAATAAAAGCCAAAGTGCAATATAAATAAGCAATCCCACATTTCAATGTAAATCAGTTTCTGTAAAGGTGTTTCACACAAAGAACAGATATATTGTTAAACAGATTAAAGAGAGGAAATTTGAAAAGAAGGATTATGAATATCCATAGTGTGTTACGAATTTTGTGAAATGAATGCTTAAAATAGTGTAAGTAATTTATATCTAGATGTTTTACACGTTGATATTTCTTTCTGTTGTATTTATTTTATGTAAAAACTGTAATATTCGCAAGCAGCGTCGTTTATTACATTTTAATGGCAATTCAATGGAAACTTGGCGAAATATTGCCGATAGAGACAAGTTGGCATCAGTTTTGCTGAGTTGGCGACCATATGGACGCTTCTGGAAATTACTGGAGAAATCTATGATTTTCTATGATCTATGATGAACAATGATCTATCACAGTCTACGACGTAAGCGGATTTTTCTCAAAAATCCGTGCAGACTATAAATAGGGAGTCGCTCGCAGAAACTGAGTGTGCACTGTTTTGACCGTTGAAAAGTCAAACAGCGATTAGTCATTACTTCGGCTGTTAAATAGCAAGAGTGAGTCTTGTGAATAATCTTAAACATTACGCATTTGTGTTTTAAACACTTATAGATGTGTCTGGGCGCTGTAGTAGGTGTGAAGATCTTCTGGGATTTATTAAGCGAATTTGTGTTCTGTATTTCAAGAATTGTTTCTGAAAAATAAATTTACATCGCTCCTGTAAAACTGTCTTGGTTTTTGAGACAGATAGCATACATTCCTCGAAGCCCGATCTAGGTAACAATACACTCAATCAAAATGTGAAATACTGTGTTTGAGATGGTAAAAAAAATCGTTGCCGAGCTAAAATTACTCTTGTTTCCTATTATACTAGGTGGTTAGGCATTCAAAAAATTTGATTTTGAAATTCTTGCTAAAGTTATGATATTACATATCGCAGATATCAGAAATCTTAAGATAACAGGTCGTACCAAGTTTCAATGTAGACTATTCTATATGTAGAAAAATTTTCCCATAAATTATTTTTCTGAATATAGACTAAAAACATTCACTTCGTCATGATCTTATGAATCATTTTTTAAACACCTAATACTCACATGAATTATTGAAAATCAACACAGATAAAAATAACTTTGAGTTATTATGTAGTAAATACGAATCATGCGAATTTACCTTTGATTAATGTTTTATCCAACCATATTTAATTTAACAACATAATTTTAGAAGTTTATATTATTTACTATTTTTTTTAAAAAACAGGTAATCTAAATATTTTATAGAAATAATAATAATATTAGCAAGAAATTATACTTACCTAGTATTTGAAATTTGTATTTTAATGATGGATAAGTTTCATTAGAAATGTACGAGAATACTAAAGGAGCAAATTTTAGCAAAGGAATATCACCTGAAATAAATTTGAGAAGTTAGTAATCAAAATAGACTCGCATAAACTAAAATAAATTAAAATAAGTAAAAAAATAAATTTCATTCCATAAATTCGATGTTCCAATGTTATTTATTCTAAAAATATTTAAGATTAGTTCTCTATCTCTATTAGTTAGCTCTCAAAAGATAAATTTGATAAGTTTTATAATATTCTATGAGAAATCTCCTTTTTTTGCTAAAATGATTTTACAAAAGAATTTTGCTAATAAATATAACATAATATCCGGCGTATAATGTGTACCTCTACTTTTAAAATGCATTATTTAATTCTTAGGAATATACATCGTATAACGCGCAACCCTTTTTTTTAACACGCTTTTATAAGTTTCACTTGCATGTAATGGAATCTTAGAACTTGATTTTTACCCACTTAAAAAGATCGGATTCATTCGAAATTTCGCACACTTGTCAAGGACTGATGACAATACAATAATTTCGTAATTTTGTTCCAATGTCCTTTTCAGGATCGTCAGAAATAAGGATAATCAGATTTGGCGGCAATTCTATATACCACGTCCAGATTTGGCGACCTATTGCATATATCATTTTTAAATTTGGTGACTAGTTCCATATACCTTTTTCAGACATGGCGACTAATTTTATACATCATTTCCAGATTTGGCGACTTATTTCAGATCTAGCGACTAAAGAATAAGGTGCAACCCTAAAGAGAGTGCTTTGAATTTAAAGCTAATTTTATGCAAGTATAAAATACACTTGCGGTTAAAAGAAATAAAACAAGCAAAAAAATTGTTCTGTACCTGAGAAAGTGGAGGGTGGGTGTGTCTTAGCAATTTCTTACCATAATATAAACATTTTTCTGAAAATGAAAAAAAAAAAAAAAAAAGGCTCGTGCATGTGTGAAAAAAAAAACAATTTGCGTTCTAACTGCTAAATATTTTTTTTTATTTTTATAAAGCAATACGTTTAGAAACGATGATACAAATTAACATGAAAGGAACACGTTTAAAAGATGAAAAAGCGATTGACACTTAATGTTACCATGTTTTTATTAACTCGCTTTCTTTAATGTCTGTCCGGGTGAAATTTTGTAATTGATTTAAAATTGTGTGACTTTCCGAGGAGCTAGAGACTTGAAATTTGGACCATAGCTCAGAAGTGGATGACAATGCATGAAAATGTGAAAAAAGAAAACAAAAACGAAATGGAGGAATTTTATAATTTTTAGTCCCTTATAACAACATAATACATTAAATTTTTTTTTAATTCAAACTTTTTCTTCTTTACGCACTTTTATTTGTTTGACCTGTTCAAAACAGACGGAATCTAATACAGCGATGCGGGACTCATCCGAGGCCTCGTATAAACGGAGAGAATAAATACACTTCAAACCCGTTAATTAATATCCATTGAACAGCAAGACTAATTCTACAGCCACGCAATTCCAGCTTCAAATATCAAACTCAAAGATAAATTCAATAATGAGTCAACGATAGTTTAAAAAACAAAAAAAACACGCTTTTATTGTAGTTCGAACTAAAAAATAAAAAATAAATTATAGTTTGAAAAAAAACTAAAAAACACGCTTTTATACTGAATCGAAATAAAAAGTAAAAAAATAATTCTTAATAAAGAATAAAATGATTATAACGAGAAAATGAATGTCATTGGGGTAAAAGCGTGGGGTGTTCTATAAATGTATCAATTGTTATAATTTCTAACTTCTATTCCGAAAAGCTGAATTAGTGTAAAAATGTAGTACAAAGCACCCCACGCTTTTACCCCAATGACATTAATTTACTCGTTATAATCATTTTATTCTTTATTAAGAATTATTTTTTTACTTTTTAGTTCGATTCAGTATAAAAGCGTGTTCTTTAGTTTTTTTCAAACTATACTTTATTACGAAGAAGCATGAAATATACGTGTGCATTGCTCTGATGTCATGAAGTCATTAGTTCGAGATATTATTCCAAGTGCTTTTGAAAAATAATCCACACTAGGGCTATAACCTTTTAAGTTCCGAAGGAATATTACTTCTTCTAAATAAATAATATTTTAGTATTTGTAGATATCTAATTTTTTTCCAGCTCGTCTCTTTTTTTCTATTTTTAAGGCTATTATTTTTTTTACATTCAGCGTATAAAGTGCACCCGTGAACTTCGATGTTATTTTTTTTATTAAGGTGCGCGTTTTACTCCTGATTTAATGGTACATAAGAATAATTTTATAAGCATATGCTCTTTATTTAATTACAGATATTATCAATTTAAATTAAAAAAATAGGAATGTGGTTTTTAGATAAACACTTAATTCATAGATGTAATGAGACATGATAAACAGAGGCTTATTTCATTGCAATAAATATAAAAATAAAATAAATGACGATGATTTTGAATAAGGGATATGTTTCTTTCTCTTCAGAAAATTTAAGAGAAAAGAAATCAAAGAGCAGTCAAGTAATGCCTATTTTGCCTCATTTCTGGGGAAAAAAGAAAGCACTTCTAACTATTGAATTATTTTTTATATTAACTTTTCTGAAATGATAAGCATCCACAATACATTATATCTAGCATACTAGCACGTTAAACATGTTAAATTCTATATAACATGTTGGGCATGTTAAATTATCTCAGAAATATCCTAGTCAATCAATTCGAATCGTCTCTTCAGTGAGAAGGAAATAGGCATCTCACTTTGCATGATGGGGACTTCCGATATAATGTATGAGAAGATATTCATCTCCAATTATTATAGCGTAAAGGGTCACAATAGGCCTGGGGATGTATTCTCTATATCACTGAACTATCATTTTGATAACGGTTTCCGGAAGCGACCAATGATAGTGGTACAAGCGTAAGTTGATTCGTTGTTTACCAAAAATAAAACATTTCCAGACGAAATATCAGGAATATTTCGAAAGTCTCTTTCTAGATTATAAATATAGATAATCAGTTGATAAAAAAATTGTTAAACACGCTCTTTTCCATTCATATCTTACATAATTTAATTATTTTAAAGGAATTCTTTAAAGGATGGCACAGTATTATTCCTTATAAGCAAACATAAGATATAAGTTTCTGAATATACAGTATGATTTACTACCAGACCGACAGACTTGCAGGATGTGTAAGAGCTGCAGAGACAACCCGGAATCACAAAGGCATACAATGTAGATTCTCAACGTGGGCGATAACGCCCACAAAGGGGCGTTTGAGGCTTTCAGGGGAGCTGTGAAAAACCCAGAGAAAATTAAGGGGCGTTTAGATAGCACAGAGGGACTTGGGAAGATTAACCAAATATAAACTAAAGACTAAAAAAAAAAACACGCTGATTATGTACTAACAAAAGTAAACTTTAATACTGTTTACATTATGTTGATTGTATAGATATAAATCATTTCTCTATATCACATGTACGAAAATTTAAAAAATTCTACAGTTCAGGAAGTGAATGAAAAACTTAAAAATATTACATTATTCAGACCTACATTAAATTGAATGATATAGTGCATTTCAATTTCTGTAGTGC
The DNA here is from genome assembly GCA_019973975.1 of Trichonephila clavata. Taxonomy (NCBI): domain Eukaryota; kingdom Metazoa; phylum Arthropoda; class Arachnida; order Araneae; family Nephilidae; genus Trichonephila; species Trichonephila clavata. The sequence continues at coordinate 40,556 of BMAO01034029.1, forward strand.
ACGTGTTGTCTTTGTTGTCCATTAGCAGTAGGAAAAATATTTCGTCCACTGCATTTCATTACGTATATTGTCCAAAAAACATAATTAAATATGTTAACCAGGAATTAAAGTGTGATTCTTTAAAGACTGAGAAACTGTCTATTTATATTAATTTTGAAAGCAATAGTTTATTACGAATGGCTTCGAATCATCAAAACCCGTGCCTGTCTTTAAAACAGGTAAGCTAAAACTTTTATTCCACTCTTTTAAATGAAGAAGATATTCATTTGAGCACGTTTCAATTCCAACAATATCAAATCTATGACTAAAATATATAATGTTACACATTTAAATATATTTGAGGCAATAGCTATTTCAGATTCGCGAGTAAAAAAATTGGGGCTTTAGAAAAAATTAAATTAAAAAATATATTTTTGTATTAGTACTAGGATATTTTTTAAAACTTAACTCTCGTTTTTACCATGTATTATGTTCACTCTTATTTCTCTAGAGAGGGAGGGGCAGTATCGAGAGAAATATTGACTAGAAAAGGGGGCGTTATTGAAATATTTACTAAAAAAGGGGGCGCCAATTCAAAAAAGGTTGGGAACCTATGGCATACAGGATTGCACAAATGCCGTACTTGCGAGCTATGGTGCAAAGAAGCACAGAAAAAACAACCGAAACAGCAACTCATTAATAAGACAGAAAACATTTTATTAAAATTTTGTACTGCAACAGATGTTCAAAATTACAACCAGAAGTCATCTGGCAGGCCTGAGAGCGGCGCTGCACAGAATTCCTTAATATCGGGAGATTTCAGGCGAGCCATGTATCCTCCCAGCAGCTACAGATGTTCGAGCTATGAGGTTTTCAACTGAAGGGTCTGGCGTCGTGTACACCAAATAGAGCCAATCTCACGTAATCTGTTCACACGTGTGAAGGTCATGCGATGTGGAACACACCTGTTTGGGTACCGTTTCTGGTAGAACGTCCAAGCAGCGTGCCCGTTTCAATCAGTATCTGTTGTGAATTATGGACCGGGTGTCTGAGTGGGTGGAGCGTGGTTGACACCCGCTCAGACCCCACATGGTCTATCTCGATAGAAACCATATGTAACGGATTCTGTCTCAGTCGAATCTTGAACTCGGCTTCAGCATAACTAGAGGTGCTGATGTTTACTCGTAATTCTTGGCTTCGGCGTACCAGGTGCCGTTGTTTACTAGGATTTTTATCTTAAATATTAGAATTTTCTTTAGTTTCAGTCTAATTAATGTAATGGTTTAATTTGTTAAAGATTATTAAGTGTATTGTTAAAAGTTATTGCTACCAATAAATCCAGGAACAGACAATTCTATGACTCCAGAATATTATTATTATTATTATTTTATAACACCACACACACACGCAACAGTATACTCTACAGTATCTCCATACACTATCAGCATGTCGACGAGTTCTTCGTTTGAATACGCTTTCATCTTACAACCTCGAGAAACAGATCACAAATGATGACTAGGAGCAGGATTGGTGTTTACAAAATCTTCAGAGTGCAGATGAAAACTTCCCTTAGGAATTTTCCAGAACGTCAGGAATTGCATGCACATCACTGTAAGACTTGCTAGACAGCTTCTGGTCGTAAATTCTAACACCCGTTGTAATACAACCGTTAAATAAAAAGTTTTATGTCCCATCAATGTGTTGCTGTTTCTGTTCTTTTTTCTCTTCTTGTTTTCACCCAAGCTTGCAAGACAGCATTTGCTACCCTGTATTCCTACGGTATTTGGAGTCGCCTCTGTACCTCTTACACAACTTGCAAGTTTGTCGTTCTGCTAGCGAATCCCCCAGTATATAATGGAACTTCTATTACAAACCATTTCTTTTGACATTCGTGCTGATGACATTTTATTGCAGTGTAATATTCTTCAAATCGAGAATACTTCTAATTGCTAAAATTGGTTCCACATGATGCTGATGTAGTTAAATACAAACTTGTATTTTATGTTTTGTTGCCTTTGATCTCAATCAGCTAAGAAAAAAAAATTCCAAAAATTCTCCACAGTCTGAATATGGCACTTTCAGTATAAACAGTGGTGGTAAGTGTTGGGTAAGGTTAGAGCAAATCAATGAGCCTAGTGATTAAGAATTCGTGGCCGCTTTTTTCGAGCTGTGGGTTCGAGTCCTGATGTTACTGAGTGAGTGAGTGAATATTAACGTCGCACTGTTCAGCTACACGAGGGCTTTTGACGACACAGATCTCGTAATTTTGAACCATGGTCAAAACGACACCTGAGCTTGTGCCCCCTCTCCTAACTACCACACCAACGGTTTGAGCTTTCGACAGATTTAACGTGCATCAACCCCCTACACAGTGGGTCTTTAGTGGTACTGGGCTCGAACTCGTGACATGCCAGCCACGATCCGATACCTTGACCACTTGACTACCGCGGCCATCGGATGTTATTAAAGATACACTATATAGAGGAGCTAATGTATGTTAAATCTGTCAAGGCTCAGAGTCCTCACTTTGGTGCGTTATGGAAGATTGGAAAGTAGGGTACCTGCTCAAAAGTCATTTTTATCACTTGTCCACGGTTCAAAATTACAAAAATTGTTGCCAATGCCCTAAGTGTGACCACAATAAATGAACATTTGCATTCACACTGCTAACCACTACAATTGCAACACCAGGAAGGAATGATCTAAATAACGTCAATATCACACAAAAAAAAGAGGCTGGAATATGCAAATGAACAGTATTTCAGCACATTTAGGCAACTCAGAAGGGAGAAATAACATCTGAAGCACTGCATAAAATAAAAACTGCGTATTGGATTTCTCAAATGGAGAGAGAGCACCTTATATTAGCGGAGTTTGCTCAGAATATCGTTCTATGCCTCAAATAAGAAGAAAAATGTTTACCAGCAAGTGCCAGGATTTGATACGGGGAAGATTGTTGCTTATCGAGAGTGTGGATACCTGTCCCGTGTAATCTTCCGTTACACTTATTGAAATCCAACCACTGTCATTCAAACAGAGAATCAATAGGCTGCAGAGGGTCACACTGAACGACATACAGCATCTTCACGACCCTCACATAAACAAGAACCGCGAGACACACATATTGTTAGTTCCACCCTGAAAAACCCTACAAGCATATCAAAGACCTCTAGTCAGGAAATAGGCGTGTTTGCAACAACTCAACTCGTACTGTGAGACGACGTTTGCAATGACGCTTACTGCCAGCATGGTTGACATTACTACAACTTCTCTTGACAATATAGCATAGAGAGAAACAGCGACTGGTCCGCTGAACGGCAAAACTCGAGTGCAACAATATCGTCTTTCCAGATCAATCCTGGTTCTGTCGGCAAAACTCTGATAACCGTACGTGCATCTGGAAGACCCGAGGAGGAATTCTTGCGATACTTGCATTCGATATCGGTATAACGGCAAGGCATCAGTGTGATGTTTTGACAACCTTTGGGAAACGACACGCACATCTCTAGTTTAAATAAACGATAATTCGAACTCAGATCGATACGTTTTTGACATCTTACGTCTTATAATTGTGCTCTATCGTCGAGGCCTCTCAAACGCTCTATACCAATAAGATAATGCAAGAACACATGTTGCACTTTGTGTGTTTAGACCTTCCTCGAAACTTGTTAACCTGGTCCCTAGCTTGTTAACCTGACCTGCACGGTATCCAACCTATGAGAATTATCTGGTCTTGGATTGCTCAGAGACATGCGAGGTCCCCCCTCTCTCCAGCTAATACGGTTGATGAAGTGTGGCATATACTTGAAGCAACATATAATGTGTTGCCCATTTCTGTCATCCAAGCCCAGTTCAACTCTATGCCTAACCGCGTAAGAACCATTTTGGCTGCTAGGGCGGCCGCTGTTTTTACTAATTTCGCACTCCTGTAAACCACCAAACTGCTTAGAAATGTCATCATTTTGTCTGGGTACAATAAATATCTTTTCTGATCTTGCTCTCCTTCATGGTATAGGGATTGCAATTTTAATGGTCAGCAGTATAGATTGGAACAAAGTATGATTTTATGGACAATTATATGATCTATAATAAAGTTTGCAACGACCTTCAGTTTTTAAAATAGTTTCTTCCTATTTAAATTTTGTGTAACATCCCCCCCCCCTCCGCGTTTTTCCAGTTTTCTAGTCCAGATAAAAAAAATTTCATATTTGGATTTGTAAACATCATTTTTTTTAAACTACTTTTTTTATGCTTACTAGAAAAACAAAGACTACATGGTAATTTTAAACATATTCATTTTATTTCTACTAATTTTTTTAGCTTATCTGTTTTGATTTCGAAGTTTTGACTGTTAATTTGCAAAAAGGTAACTTTCCATATTTGTATATATAATTTGTTTAATGTAAAATAGTTAATTGTATGTAGTTCAAAAAAGTTTTGTAATGTTACAAAAATATTTGAATTTTAATGATCTAGATATTGAATAAAATAACATGGCAGATAAAACTAATAAAATTCGATTATAATGAAGATGTTTGTATAACAAACTTTTTAAGCATTTATCTGATTTACTGTGTAAGTGAAAACTGATTAAGTATTTTAATAAGGTTCTTAAACTGGTTTAAAATAATTAGGCAACATTTTTTATCTAAGAATTTGGATTTTTCTAAAGCACTTTATACAAGTACGGCTCTTTAAAGTAACAGTTATTAAAAACATCATTTAAAAAAACTTCATACTTTACTACACACATATTGTTTGCAAATAAAGAATCAAGCATATTTTTTTTTTGTAAAAAAAAAACTGATACTTATGAAAACATCCATTTAATAATAATATTTACAATGAAAACAAGACTATATACTATGTAATATGTAAATTAACATTTGTTAGTTTAAAAAAATGAAACTTTAAATTCGAACATTTCGAATGAAATATTGTGCAATTTAATTATACGATACGTTTTTCTTTAATAAGAAAAATTCAATTTTTTATTTATTCTGAATATAAATAATTTTTGATTGCATTGTGATAAAACTTTTCACACTTCTCTTTTCAGTACTAGAAACTTATTTTAAAATCACTGATATACAATTTTGTTTAAAAAAATATATATTAATCAGATTAAACATCTCAGACAATAATGTCGAAATTTGATTTTCAATTAATATCACTCTTCGAAGCAAGCATACAAACCAACTGCCCACAAATACAGACAGATCACGACGAATACGTTTGCCACCCCATCAGTTTAATAGCACGAAACAAAAGTTTTACAAATTATTCAAGATATTTAAAATTTCTAATTATTGCTTCTAATTTCTAATTAACCACACTGTTTTCCTAAGAACTAGTAAAAGTATTGTGAAACAACACTCCATTTCTCCCCCTAATTAATAGCAAATACCTCTTAATAGCCTATCATAAAAAATAGGTGAGCTACCATTAGTCTTTCATTACCTTGCTCGTATATACCTAGCATAAAAAATTACGCTATCAGAGAACAAGACAAGAGAAAATATGTTTATCTCTGTTACGTTCATTAATTTGTACTCTTATTCTATGTCTGATAAAGAAAATATATTGATAGCTTTAATACATAATAATGATTATTATTATAGTTACTTATCTATTTTAATTCCTTGAATTTACTATGTCTATCAAAACTGAGTGGTAACAAAGCTAAACATAAAAATTGCTGACTGAAATCAGTATTACAAAGAAAAATGCAAGTTGGATGTTTTTGTAGGCGTATGAAATGCAAAATAGTATCAAATTTAATTACAAATATATTTAAAACTTGCATTAAATTGACTATAATTAATACAACATCAGTACATCAAATTTCCATAGTTTATCAAATTGACATAAATAAAGTGTGAACAACATAAGAACTTCAATTCCCAAGAAAGGGTACTTGCAAGGTCACTTTGCAAAAGTAAATAATGTCAAGTTTAAAACTACAATAAACCTCCTCCCCCTTGGGCTGTTTTTACATGTTAGAATTTCACCCATGGATTAAAATGAGTGATATATTTCAAGAAACAAATAGGTGTGTTTAGTTGTGGATATTTGAATTCAGCCAACTGATTATAAAATGTTGATATATAACCTCAAATAACCAGGTATACTTTTATGATTAATACATAACCTCAAATTTCTACTTTCGCATCACATTTGATATAAAAAGTCAAATGAAAGTTAATATTAATAGATCATTAATATTATACCACATAATCCAAATTTAGGAAAAAAGATCTACAATCATGAATTTATTTCCTTTTTAGACTTTATTTTATCTTTTATTTTCAAATTAGCAAGCCGCTGTTCTAAAGGAATAAAATTAAAATGTTTTTTTCTTCTTTTTTTTACGAACTTCTTTTAAATAAATATATTTTCTTAGCAACAATTTCAGATAATATATTCTGGTTGCTTCACGTTTTTGGTTTACCTTAAAAAACATTTGTTTAATTTCATAAAAAAAATTACAGCATATTATCGATTGAAGTGAAAACATTTACAAGAAATGAATTAATAATAAAACAATTTACTCTAAAAGATCTGTACTAATTTTTTAAAAAAACAATTGGCCACCGTTATTTACGTTTGCGATGCTGTAACAATTTCCAGGTGTCAGACGAAATAGGATTGATGTTTTTAATTAAAGTTCTTCATTATACGATTCAAGGATGAACAATGAAAAGATCAGAGACAACAGAATTGATAAAGTGCTACTAGAAGAATATGAAATCAAATAAACAAATGAATATATAAATCTTAAGCTTAATTGAACTAATACAATTACATTTACTTTAATGTTATGCTATTAATAATGTATTGAATTATTAATACACTCTTTCCATATTTTCTGTGCTTCAAACAATGCCTGAATTGTCCCAAACGTTTTAACAAGGACGAAAATATCCTATGCAATTTATAGATACACATATTGTGTTTGAAATAAATAGTTACACACTAATTGTAAAAGCAGTATCGAAATTATTTTATGCACGCTATTGCTTCAATTTTAAATGTTTTAAACTCTATGAACTTTGAATATTTACGAAGAAGCATTTTATTTAATTGTTTTATCAAATAAAATGTCTTAATTTTCTACTGCGTTATTTACTTATTACTTACTTTTATTTGCTGTTTTGTATTGTAATTGAATTAGATTTTTTATGTCTTTAAGAGTGCCCAGACTTGCTACAACCAAGTTAATTAAAACATTGAATGTTTTAAAAATTGAAATATTGTTGGTTTCTACAAATTTTAGAAATCATCTACATAAAATGGATGCAATAATAGTTTGTTTTCGGTACATACCAAATATTACCTAAATAATCGTCAATTAATCCATTCAGAAATATTTAAAATAACTATGTGAGTGCTAATAAACGTCACACTATAAAGCAATACAAAGGCTATTGGCGATGAACCTCGTAATTTGTGTGTGTGAACCTGGGTCAAAACTACCACACTATGTCAACAACAGAACTTTGAGCCACAACATATTAAAAGGGAATCAACTCCTCTTTATGGCAGACTAAGGCTCGGACTCCGGACATACCGGCCACGAGTTCGTAATCATAACTACTAGGTTACCACCGCCACACTCAGTTAAAAAGGTGGTAAAAGAATTTTCCTCTGATTTCATACCGCTAAATAAGATTAAGTACCATATTTTGCAGTAAATTAATAATTGGAAATCTCTCATTTTCAAAACAAAATATTTACTCTAAAATAGAGCATTTCTTCTATTTTTAAATATATACAGAGTAATTCGCTATCTGACCGACAAACTTGTAGGATATGTGTTGTTGTTGTTTCTTATCCCAATGGTGTAGCTCAGCTACACCATCTCCATAAAACCAAAAATCTCCAAAAAATCCAGACCTGCTAGCTGCCTCAAAGTGGCGAGAGGGTGTACCTGGACGGAATGGGCGATGTACATCGGAAGTATATACTCCTGGTAGGGTCACCCTAGATGTGAAGGCCATTCCATTATGTCCAGCTAAAGTTAGCAGGCACTAGTGGCTAAGTCAGTCTTCTCCATTTGGTGCCCCAGGTCCTTGGATCAATTGAAGCTGCTCATTTCCCATTACTATTGTAGGATATGTAGTGGTACAATGATGAAAAAGACAACAGAGACAAATTTGCTTATTTTTTACTTTTCTTTTCCCCCAATACACCTCATACGCAAAGTCAATGTGGAAAACGGTAGCAAGAGGGAGAGAATCGCATAACTTTTAATACCCAGTTAAGGAGTTAATTAATAACAATATTACTTTGATTAAGGATTTTTAATGCAAAGGTGATATCAGTATATTAAAGTTTAAAGCAAATATACGAGACTCCAACACTTTTTATTTTCTTCTTTTTACTACAATTATTATCCAGTACTAAAGTAATGATTTTCTATTAACCTTTGATAGAAGAAATATTAAAAATGCGAAGTAATTGTACGAAATTTTAAGTAATAAAAAGCCTTCCCATCCGAAAATAAGACGACGAATAACTTTTCTGAAAAACACGTTTCTCAAAATGACATTTAAAACCTTCACGCAGCATCAAATATTTTCAAATACTTTAATCTTCCATTTTCGCACGCATATGTCTTTATAAGTCTATCGTATGCACGCAATGAATTATTTTTTTTTATTTAAAAAAAAGCATTTTTTTTGTGTTCTAACCGTAATCGAAATTCGATTTTTCTGCCGCTGATAAGATTTATTTTTAGATTCCCTTCGATGGTAAGATTTTTCTTCATTCCGATACCCGAAGAAAATTTTTATCATTTATTTGTCTCTTATCTCTTTCGATGTCCTTTAACCATTGATTTTGTATCATCTTTGCTCCTTTTCAATTCTTTTAAGTTTCCTTTTCTATCCGTTTTTATTTTATTGTCGAATTTTCTACGGAGAATTTCAATTTCCGGAATTGAATTAGAATTTTTGCATCGATATTACACAAGGATAAAAAGCGGTAATAAATATTATTTTTTATTCTTTTAGGGCAGTGCTTTTTTAGTTTAATCTTTATTTCAAAAATGTAGAATCCACATATGTGCTTAAATAAATATTTTAAATATATTTCAGTATTAAGTATATATTGTTACGAATTTTGGGTAATAAATGCTTAATTTTATCTTCAAGTAGTGTAAATAATTTAAATTTGCATATTGAGTAAGTTAATAAGGCTTTTTGTTGCATTTGTTTATGATAAAACTAAACATAACTCAGAGGCGCAGTAGCCCATGATGGACAAAGCCTACTGGGCCATCTGAGTTTTCGTGACCTTGGGAACTTAGGTGCATGAGCAAATGTTCCGGCAGATGGTCAGTCTGATGTGAAGCCCCACACACACAGTGTTTAGTTACCAAACAAACTTCGTACTCATTCATCGACCTACTGAAGGGACGAAAGACTGAGGTGACCTTGCCCAGCCCAAGGTTTTGAAAGTCGGACCTACGTTGAAGCGTGATACGCAACCACTCAGCCACTGGGCTTTATTTATCATAGAATTTGTAATTTTAGCAAGAAACGCCCTCCCTTACATTATAATGGCATCGTAATGGGAACCTGACGAAATGTTGGATATAGCGCCAACCTGGCATCATTTTTGGCGAAATTACTGGAGTCATTACTGGAATCATGACTCCTGACGTAAGTGCATTGTTTGAGAAAGCAATGGGGGGGGGGGTAGCCACGCAGTCTATATGTAGTGGTCGCTTCCAGAAACTGAGTTAGTACTACTTTAGCTCTTGAAGTGTTCACTTGCCTACGACCAAGTGGTGGCTTGCGGATAATCTTTAACTTTATATACCTCTATTTTTAGACACTGATAGTTATGTCTGAGTTTTGTAGAAGGTGTGAGAATATTCTAGAACTTTTTTGTACAAGTTTTACTGTTTCATTCTAAGGACTGTTTTCGTCAATAAATTGCATCGCTCGTAATGAATAGAAGTTTGTTCATTAGAAGTAACAGCATTAAATATACGAAACATGATCAACGAATCAATATATCTAAACATTATATACTGTATCTATTCCATGCAATATTTTAAATTTATATGTAAAAGAAGCTGAAGCAAAACCGTGACGAAATACATTTAAATTCCCTGTTTTCTCATTTTCAACAATTATTTATCATAGTTTAAATAGTAATATTCAAAAGAAAAAAAACAGAAAAAATTCCGAAATAGTTACTTCCAGAAGCAACAATACTAAAAGTATTAAGAAATTATTATAATTTCTTTGATTATTTATATTTAAAAGCGTAATAAATCAAAATCTTTAGAAAAAATTTGTTTCTTAAGTTCCCAATGATACATAAAAAATAATTCTTATCAATATTTTATTCTACTCTATAGTGTAATGCATAACGTAAAATCAACTATTCATCACACGATAATTTATTATTTAAAATCGTTACAATTTCCTTTGTAATTAATTTAAAATTTCAAATTAATTTAATTTAAACTAGTTTACTACATCATGGCATAACTGTAAATACAATTACAATGTAACGTTTTATGCAATTACTAAAGGCACATGCACTATTGTTCCGCGTGCTGCTTACAGTAAAATATACTAGCGAACATAAATGTTTCTTCTATATTTATCATAACCATTAATAAGAATTCTTTGGATTATTTAATATCTCAGAATAAAATAATGTTAAGTACTTCTAATAAACTGCACTCCGGAGATTTTATCTTATCTGCTTTTATTCAATTGCTATGAGTATTGCTGAGATAATGTTTCTCAAGATAGATATAATCGTAAAAATTTAAATTCTTAAAAATATATATCTGTTTTTTAGTATGTGTAGCATATAGAAGTTTCTAAAAATAATTATTTATGCTTCATATAAAAAAATAAATCTAAAGAATGACATAAATTCATCCCAATACAAAAATTGGTTTGTTTCTGAACTTAAAAAAATAAACTACAATGTAGTTTTTTTTACTGAAACATTTGCAAAAATAGGAATAATATTTTAAAATAAAACATTTTTTCTTTAAAATTTAATTAATATATCTAAACCATTGAGAATAAATTTCTCTACTTGAAAGGAGATTAGAAATGTAAGAAATTGTAAGCCTGAATAAAAAATATATTTTGCATGTGGTCTTAGTGAATATGTATATTTTTTTTATTTTTAGCTTTTAAATACAAGCAGAAAAGATATCTTAAAACTTCTCCCTTTGTATATTTACTGTATAGAAAAAAAAGTAAACATTACAAGGAATATGCACACACATACATGCGTATATGTTTATGTATAATTCTTGTGTGTAATCCAATCAGAGTTCGTAACATACAAAAAAAAAAAAGAAACGAGCCTTACAGTAGTCGCATACGATGTGTAACATCTGACATGTTATCGTGGTAAATTCGCAATAGCAACTTATATCCTGAAAAAAAATGAATCGAGTATGATTGGAAATAATTTTCTACGGAATAATTATATCTTTAATGAAAATTTTATTTAATTAACACAATGAGTAATGCAATTTTTTTATCAAAAATAATTATTCTTGTTCAATTTCCGGAAGAGCGGTAATGATAACTTATGATAACTAAAATATGACTCATATACTTGTGATTTCAAAGTATTTAAAAACCGATGAAAAATAGCGTCAATTACAGTACCACTGTTAGTTATCCAGACATTTCGATTTGTGTTCATTTCGAGATGAGTTCATCATTCAAAAAACTATGAGTGACTCGGCTTCTAGCAAACTGAAGTTAACTTTAAAATCACCACTCAAAATCATGGAAAGCGAGCGATAGTTTTTTTTAAAGAGCAGAACCACCTTCGGTATATAATAAAAGTAAAAAATGCAGGAAATCATTAATTTTTTGAACCGTTTGATTCGGAGAAATGTATACGACCACCGAATTCACTGTTTGTCCATTTTCAAATGAGCATTTTGCCGCATATATGTCCCCAAAATCTTGACTAACAATACTCAGTCCACTTGTTTGACGATAAGTAATATCCATATGAGGAGCCACAACATGTGAGTTGTTCTGTTTGCGATAGATCGCAACACCAGCGGTTCTGTGGCCCGGTCGTTTAAACGTTAGGCAGCAATCGAAGTTAGGTATCCAAACACGTTCGTCATTGTCTAACCACGCCTCTGCTAACATGAGTAACGTACAATTTTGTGAAATAACGTCGAAATCTGTTTGGTGAGCCCTCAGACTTTGACAATTGAGCGTAAGGATCGCAAGTTTATCCTTGGTGAAGTCTAATAAGATTTGCTGGTATGTGCGAAGTGGATTTAGAATCAAGCGCAAATGAAACCGAGTTTTTGAATCGGAATCTTTTGAAATGCTAAATTTAACAACATAAAGAAGGCTGGCGGTTATTGATGGCTGCTTGCCCACGTGGATATATCTATATAAGGTCCAGCTAAAGGACTTAGCTTCTTCTTTAATCCTAAAGTGAGAAAACAAAACAAAACAAAGATCCCATGGCCTAGACCACACCGGGGGGAGGAGGCGGAGCCCCTCCCGAAAGAAGGAGAAAAAACAGAACTTCACTACAAGGGTAGTGAAGAGACACCACCAAGCGTGCTGATTAGTCAAATTAAATAGCGCGCTCTTCTCCCATTTCCTGTTACGCATTTCCGTCCCTTTTCACGAAATCACTCCCACAAATATTCAGCAACTGAGAGGAAAGATGTTACACATCAAAAATCTAATGAAAAATCATAAAATATTTACACAACTAATTTTGGAAAAGAGAAAATAAATTTAATGAAAAAATATCAAATTAGAGAGTAGAATTGTTGAATGTTATTTATTCAACTGGAACAAGTTACGCAAAAAGAATTATTCAAATTTCGTAAGAATACAATATTAAAGTTATTTAGTAACTTAAGAAAATAGCAGGTTTATAACTGTTCTTTAATGTTACTTTTGAGAATGATTAACAAATATTACTAAACAATTATTTTCATAAAATCAATCAATCTCTGTTTTTTAATTAATAACTCAGAAAAAATAGCAAATGAAATTTTTTCTTGTATTTTATGTTTTCAATAATAGATATTTTTTTATAAAACTCAATGGATATCTTATCACTGTACACCATTTGGAGGGTCTCTCAAAACTTTTGCCTTTGCCAGATCTATATGTGTTATCTTCTTTAAACCATCATTTGAGCTGCATAATTTAAATTATATTTTTTAAATAGATACTTGGAGATAATTGTTCCAAAAAGAAACCTAAGTAATATGGAAATTAATATCATCTTCCTTTATTTAATAAACGTTTTACACACACCATACACATGTATATATTATTAAAATTTAAATTTGATAGGTATTTATACAAATTTATCTGCTTGTTGGTCTAGCGTTTTCAAGCAATTTCCTTTCAATGCCTGAGTAAAAGCTGCACTTAGCAAACATAGAATGTCTTGTAATTTTGTATCAAAGCCTAATAACGAAGTCGATACTTGAGCATTCTCTGCACCCACGCAACGCCTACGCAAAGATGTCTGATAGAGATTATGTTTCCAATTATTCATCATTTCGATGCTAGAAATGTCGATACATTTTAGAATGTTACCAATTGTCATTTTCTGCCTCATTTCAAATTCTACTACATGCAATCACGGCGTTAAGAAACTGAACTTATATATTTAAGCTCTACACAAACACGCACAGAAAACTCTCTTAAGATCAGATATTGACATTTTCCGATTCCTCATCCATACCTATGTTAATTTTACTCTAATATAAGGATTTAAGGACTATTTAATATCTTCGATTTCAAACCGAGGGAAATAATTTGAATAAATTGTGAATACGCGATTTAGAATTCTTTGGACAATTTTAGTGAAGAAATATACTCGAATTTTTGCTTATATCATGAAGTACTTTTCATATATAATTCTTGTCCAGAGATTTATTGAAGGTAATTATTACGATAAATTGTGTGTGTGTGTGTTCATAACTCAATTCGTTCTCATAAAATTTACCGAATAGGGACAGTATTCTGTTATGTTCTATTTTTCTTTCTTTATTGAACAAGTAATAAAACTTTGTTGATTTTTTTTTTTTTTTTTTTTTTTTTTTTTTTTTTTTTTTTTTTTTTTTTTTTTTTTTTTTTTTTTTTTTTTTTTTTTTTTTTTTTTTTTTTTTTTTTTTTTTTTTTTTTTTTTTTTTTTTTTTTTTTTTTTTTTTTTTTTTTTTTTGTTCAACATTCAAAAAAAAAAAAAAAAAAAAAAAAAAAAAAAAAAAAAAAAAAAAAAAAAAAAAAAAAAAAAAAAAAAAAAAAAAAAAAAAAAAAAAAAAAAAAAAAAAAAAAAAAAAAAAAAAAAAAAAAAAAAATTTGGATTTAAGAAATAACTTCAATATAAATTATTATCATCAAGTTTGTGCAACACTTATGGAAAGATTCTGTGTCAGCTGCTTTTTTTTTATGTGTGTTACTAACAGCATACACGTGTTTTTTTCGGTTTTTTTTGTTTTTTTCATCTTTTCAGAATTGTACTTCAGACTTTTTCGCATTTATTTTCATTTGCCTTAATAATGTTATGACTACCGCTTTGTTTGTTTAGCGTTAATTTTTTTTCACTGAGGTTTTCTAGAGTGTTTTTTCAACTACATAGGATGCATTTGAGGTTAAATTTGAGGAGAATTTTGCTTGCAAATGAGCAACTTAGCATGAAGCAGGCATAAATGAAAATTATTTCAAATGTAAATTCAGCAAATTTATTTCATAAAACTCCTTTTTTTTTTGGTTTAAAGAAGTTAAATTTTTTTATTTTAAACAATACTTAAATGCAAGAAATCGACTTATTTTAATCCAATTAGGGGATATAATTGTTTTTTTCCCCAAGAATCCATCTTAAAGAATTTTCTTTTTATGTGAGAAAAAAACAGCCAAGTCTTAAAATTAATTGTGAAAGCCGTGTTTTCTAAATTGTGTTAATGTTAAAAAATAAACAACATTGTCAGATATAATTAATTTAAAAAAGGGAAAAATAACGTAATTAACAAAATGTTCCATTTTCGAATTTCTTATTTTCGTTCTAAGATCATTAATTTTTTCAAAGAAACGTGGCCAATAAGGAGTGTAATTATTTACTATAATTTTTTTCATGTAATATACAATGTAAGTAATTCCCCCTCCCCCTAAAATAATTATATTGAAGGAAAAAAATATAATAGAAGATTTTTAAGTTTAACATGCTGAAAATGCATTTTTAAGAATGCATTTTAAAGTTTCTTTTCATTATTTATAAACTGTAAAAATAATTAAATAAACATTTCTTTAACAAATATATAAAAATTATTAGAGAATATAGAAATATGAATCCCACAAAGTTACAATATGTTTTCATACTTATTTGCTATGTTCAAAAATATATTCACTTTTCAATTTTCTTTATTCTTTAATGCTTTTTTCATTTGTTTCTTGAAAAATATCTCACGGTATTATAAATAAGCTTCGTCAACGTAGCTTAAATTTTTAAGCAAATGCTAATCTCCATATAACTATTCAATATTCAGCCTTTTTAGAAGATTCTAATTACAGATATGGTTTATTATTGAATATTTGACTAATATGTGCCTTGTAGAGCAATGAAGAACAAATATTTCTTATTTTATATTAGCTTTGAGTGCTGTTCTTATTATCTAACTGCTTTTAGTAAAACATCGATTGAAATAAGGAAATAACTCAAGCATGACGTATTTCAGTTTGCTTCATAAGAGGTAATTGATAGAGAAGGTTTAATATTCTAATAAGTAGAGTTTAGTAAACAAATCTTATAATTGTTTTTTTAACATTTATAAATCGCTGCACCACGCAATGTATCACAAGAGGGCATACATAATGTAAATCCGTTTTGAACGGATTCCCTTAAATTTTAGAACAATTGAGTTTTTAAGTTTAACATGCTGAAAATGCATTTTTAAGAATGCATTTTAAAGTTTCTTTTCATTATTTATTAACTGTAAAAATAATTAAATAAACATTTCTCTTTAACCACAATATATAAAAACTTATTTACGAGATATATTAGAAATATGAATCCCCACAAAGGTTACAAAATATGTTTTCATCACTTATTTCGCTATGCTTCCAAAAAATAATATTCACTATTTTCAATTTTCCTTTTATTCTTTAAAAAATGCTTATTGCTTCAATTTTGTTTCTTGAAAAATATCTCACGGTATTTATAAATAAAAGCTTCGTCAACGTAGCTTAAATTTTTTAAGCAAAATGCTAATCTCCATATAACTATTCAATATTCAGCCTTTTTAGAAGATTCTAATTACAGATATGGTTTATTATTAATATTTGACTAATATGTGCCTTGTAGAGCAATGAAGAACAAGTATTTTCTTATTTTATATTAAGCTTTGAGTGCTGTTCTTATTATCTAACTGCTTTTAGTAAAACATCGATTTGAAATAAGGAAATATACTCAACGCATGACGTATTTCAGTTTGCTTCATAAGAGGTAATTGATAGAGAAGGTTTAAATATTCTAATAAGTAGAGTTTGAGTAAACAAATCTTATAATTGTTTTTTTAACATTTATAAATCGCGTGCACCACGCAATGTATCACAAGAGGGCATACATAATGTGACCAGACGTCCCGTTTTGAACGGGACTGTCCCTTTTTAACACGCTTTTATAAGTTTCACTTGCATGTTATATATACGAGTTCCGGTGTCCCCGAAATGAACTCTGGGACGCAAAATTGTCCCGTTTTCGGTAACCGTGCGATGCGGTTCGGAAAGCTGTATTGGAACTTGAAGGTCAGACTGCATCGGCAGTTGAAGCTGCAAAAGAAATCAATCAACTAAAAGACGATTTGACTCAGAAATAGACCAATCAGTGTCTTCTATTTACGGTCCGTCAATTAATGTGAAATCAAAAGATAATAGTACTTATATAGGCATGAAGAGTTTGTGAAAAGGACGGCTACAGAATTTTATAAATTAAGCAGTAAATATCTGGAGCAGTGAACTTGCTTTCTTACCAAAGTAATGGAGATATTTTATTGGGAAGATTTAAAAAAGGTCCCCACATGGGAAGAAGTTCAAAAATCTCTGGATGTATTAATTGAAAAGGAGTATATTGACTGTTTTTAAGATACAGAAGTTTTTGACGAATTTTCACTAATTTCTAACTACATTACATCTCAAAAAGTAACCGAATAAAAATGATCTAAATGTTTCCACGGAAACTCGTTGGGCGGAAGTATTCAAACACTTTCACGCCAACAATCTACAGCATGAAAACTTTTCTATTTTATTTGAATATATTTTATGTTTGTCTGCTACAAATGCTCCAGTATAA
The DNA here is from genome assembly GCA_019973975.1 of Trichonephila clavata. NCBI lineage: Eukaryota > Metazoa > Arthropoda > Arachnida > Araneae > Nephilidae > Trichonephila > Trichonephila clavata. The sequence goes on from BMAO01034029.1 coordinate 57,872, forward strand.
AGAGTATTTTCTATGATGAACAAATTGTGGACATTTGAGAAAACCCAGCTACTAATTTCAGTTCTAAAGGTGATGTTGATAATTAAGGTGAACATAAAAAAAACGTTCCAAGAGTTTCATTCTTACTTAAAATCTTCACCAGCTACATTAAAACAAATATTTGGGGTATATTTTTTAATTCGTAACTTTAAAGCTAGCTTTTTCTGTATAAATAACTTTAAAAAAGTGGTTTTTTTATATGTGTACCTGTTAATTGGCCTAAACAAAATAACGTCCCGTTTTGAGTCAAAGAATAAATGGTCACGTTAGGCATACAACACCAGACAGAAGAAAGGATTACAACACAAACATTCATGCCTTCTCCGGGATTCGTAGCCAGACCCTACGGCACCGCAGTCAGCTCCACTAACTACTATACCGGATGGGCGGCTTTTAATTGTTTGTGAATATCTTTCTGCGCGCATCTGAGATGGAACAAATGATAATGCATCAATGAATGAATTTGTTTTTATCTATTGTATATAAATAGAAATGAAAGCAGGGTACCTGAACACGTAAAAGGTGATAAACTAAGAATCAGCTTTGAATGTAGAATATTTTTTTTTTAATTTAACTATTTTGAAATGTATTTTGCCCGAGAGCAGGTGCGCCCTCGGTACTAACGTTAATCGTCACGCGGGGTGACAGTCACCCAATTCTTCTTTTTTATAATTATTTTAGTGTACCGACAAAAACAGTAATTCCAGTGAATAATTTAATTAAGAGAAAGTATACTCACCTACTTTTGAGGATATTTCAATCTTTTATTGGTAATTTGAGAAAAAATATCATTCAAACTGAACCAAGAAATTCCAAATGTGCGTGACTTTAATAAAGGACATACGTATATCACATACACTTTTCGCTAACATTACAGGAATGTTATTTGCAAGGAAAACTGTCATATTTTTTCACGTTATTGTAGTTTTATTGTAATTTGATGATTGGCAAATAGCATGTTGAAATTTTTCTTGCTTTTTTTCTTTTTGGCAGGGCGAAGTGTGTCATGTGATACACTTATTCCTTCATATTTTACTTGATGGAGTTCTTTAGGTAGCATTTGAAAAGTTTACTTTCAGCTGAAACGTTTCATGTCCATCGCTTTCTCAAATTTATTTTCGGTATCGAGATTTAATATTCCTTATTTCAGCAGGTTCTTCCCTTGCTTGTTCAATTTCAACTTCCTTCAATTGATATCACAGACGCCAATTTTTATTTTTTATACTCTGCTCATTTACATTTATAAACCACAATAAGTCGTACAACACAGCAATCAAAAATACAGGGGGAAAATGCTGCATGTTCATAGAAAATATTCTGGAACTAAAGTGGTCGCGCTTCGAATTCAGTCAAAACAAGTACCCTAAGATTGTAAAAAAAAGTTAACCCCTCCCAAAGAAGAGAGAGAGATGTGACAAATACATTTTAGTTCCAATGAGGACTCTCATATAGGAGGATACTGTCAAGCTCATTGGTAACGAACAGTTTTCCTAGAATTAATGATTTCGTGAGCCTGGGGGGACTCAGTGCCGTGAGCCCCCTCTCCTGGCTTAAAACATTTTAGAATCTAAGAGTTTGAATATTTAACGTAAACAAATTATTCGTGCAACTTTTGTATCAGAAAAAATTTAGTTTGATCATTTTAGAAATCTTTAGCTATTGGAAAAATATAACAAATATTTTTTTTTGAAAAAAACAACAACTTTTACTGCCTTTTTCTAAAAGAAAAAGTTTTTTAAGCATGCAAATGAACAAATGGATATAGCAAAGTTTAAATTACCTTTTCAGTTAATATTAAACTTAATTTCGCTGTCCATATAGAAAAATAAAATACTTTGTCATCACAAAAATATTTCTTCTTATTTATAATAAAATTATAAAAAAATTCAAAATCACAAAACATTTACTTAAATTTTATAGAATATTATAAATTCAATGTCGCAAACGTACATTTTAATGCATTCTTTGGAAATAGAATTAATATATTAAAAATAATTATATTTCATAGGATATCAAAATCAAAGCCTAAGAAATTGGAACATTCAAAACGAATGACTACAATTTATATCATGAACACACACAGCTAAATTACTTAAATTCAATTAACTTAAACTTAATTAATTTATTAAAATACTACTACACTTATATTACTGTTATTATTTTTACTTAAGAAAAAAAACAAATAAATAAAGTTGATCTGTAATAAATATGATTAATTTGTTAATGTGAAATTATTCTAATTCGGTGCAAACGATTCTTACAAATACTTCAAATTACTAATGAGTTTTTTCACATTATAATTTTTAAAGTAGAATATCATAGCAGTTGAAAATCGTCTGCATTAGATCGAGTATATTCTAACAACTTTTTTGTGTGAACTATATATACATATTTCATCAATACTTGACTTAACTTCAAAGTGTTGAAACCGTCACTATCTACACTCATTCTTAACAAAATCCACTCAAGATAAGAAACTGTAAACTGAAGACTGATTTACCTTGAAGTGAAGCTCTGTGACTGCGATCCATTTTGAAACATATCCAAAAACACGACTGCATGATAGCCTATCTGCTGACTTACTGAACGGAACACCTGTTAACCCTTTAGCGCATAGAATGGAACAATAGCAGGTAGCTATCAAGATAAAACGTTCTGCGCCTACTCATCTTTCTCATTCAGAAGTTTTACTTATTTTTTTATGTATTGGAAAGTGAAACGGGAAAAAATGCTGATTGATATAAATGTTTTGTTATTTCACTCGCTTAAGGAATTCGTGAATTCAGTTTTTATTTATTTGATTAATATGAATTAATATTCTAATGACGAAATATTTTAACATGCGGATTAGAAAATTTTAAATAGTGTATTTAATTATGTGATTAATAGCGCTATATTATCAAAAATTAATAATCTATTTTGAATACGTAACATATATATGCTTAATGCATGGTGTTTATTTTATATGCTGAGTTCCGTCGCTTAAAGCTTTCGAATATAGCTGAATAGTGCGACGTTAATATTCACTGTCCCATAGCGATTTCTATTACCTGTTATACAACTGTTTGGAACTTTTAACATATCCCTAAATTTTCAATGAATGAGAGAACATGCAGTGCAAGGTATTTAAAAACAAGATATCAATCATTGGCATGGCCAAGTAATTTTAGCGCGTTTTTCACATGTTGTATTTTAAAATAATGCAACTAATGAACTTTTTACTAAGAAAAAGTAGTACTATACTTAAAAAATATTTTTAAAAAAACTTTTTAAAAAATTTTTAGATTATCAAATTTAAATTTAATTCGGCTCATCTAGGGCACAAATGTGACCCAATGCCGAAAACCCGAGGTCAATCGGTTGCTTATTGGCTGAGAAAAAGGTACGACAAAATATGGAACGAAGACGAAATTTGCGTCCTAATAGCGCTTTTTTTACACTACGTGGAAAACGCGCTAAAAATGGAAACATTCTCATTTTTTTTTCTTTTTAAAGATGCTTTTGTATGCTGTTCACTTGATAGGGTTGTAGAACTGAAGAAAAAAATTTTACGATATTTAATTTACTTTATGATACACATTTAGTTTCAAAAAAAAATTATGTAACAATTTATGTTGTTTAGCTATTGAATTTGATTAAAAACATGTAAAATTTAATCGACGTCTAAATTTCCAAATTAAGAATGTTTCAATCCACTTATTTTAATAAAGGTTTGAAGCAAATATAATTATTTCAGTGAAAAACTACAATTGTGTGTATGTGTGTGTGATTATTTAATCTCAATTTTCTAACACATATGTTTTAGGTATAATTAATACCTGAAGTCTTGAAAACTGAAATTATTCTTATGGATAATTTAATTTTAAAAAAAAAATCAAATAATTCTGTGAACAAAATTCTTCCTCGGCTACTGCAAAGTTCAGATCCGTAAATGTTATTTCTTAAAAACAATTTGCTACAATTGCATAACGATGTCCTAACGACAAACCTTGTAGAACATATAACCAAAGAAAATGTCTCACCGAGAACTAATTCTGAAAAAAAAAAAAACTGTAAGCTATATGATACTTTATAAAGATTAAGCTCAAAATTTATTTATTTTCAACTCATCAATCAATGTCACAGTAATTTGAAGATTCCTAGAAGCCAAACTAAAAATATGCAGCTCACGTTTCCAGCAAATTGTTTTTCTATTTCCAATAAGCCAAGGTGGGGCTCAAAAGAATATTTTCTAAGACTTGTATAGCTAGGTAACACATATACGAGAGAATTATAAATGAAAAATTGATGGAACAGAGTAAAGTTTAGGAGAGATGTTATTTATGAACTTCTATTTTTAGATGATAGAAAGTTTGAGGAAGTTCCGTGTTGCAGAAGTTCTGGCGGCGGCATTAAAAATTCATTTCAACGATTTTCAAACGTTGTAACGCAAATAGTTCGGTGAGGTAGATTTTGTTTATACATAATAATCGTGTTTATGGATATTTTCCAGTCACGCTTTGGAGTATCTTGTAATTTTCGAATGTTTTGAACATTAAGAGTGAAGTGTAACTTTGACGAATAAAAGATTTAAATTTTAAGTTATTTTAGTTTTGAGTAAGATGATGTAAAAAATTTATTTTTCAAACACAGAATAAAAAATATCGGCAGAGTTTTATGAATATAGGAGCAGTTAATCATAAAACATGCATATTTTATTGTAAATATTGATATCTATATACACTCGATCCTGGAATTTGGCACACCATAGCCAGTATTACTTTAATTTTTCACAGAGCATTTAAATATTATACCCTATAACCCCATGTATGGGAAATGAATTATCAAATGTATGGGAAAAAATTGCAATACAGTTGACCCCGATTTAACGAATTCATCGAGACCGAACATTTTGTACGCTAAATTATAGTTATCCGTTATATCGGGGTCCAAAATTTAAAGTGTTTAACTCTTCCATTTTGGAAATTCAATAATAAATAGTATTTGTGTTCGGACAAAAATATGTTATTTGAAAAAAAATTTTAATTTTGTTTGTAACACAAATTAATATTTTTTTTCTATTAAAATAATTCGCAAAATCGGGGTTTGCTATTCGGTAAATAGAAGTTTCTTGCCTTCATTTGGATCATATACTGAGAAAAGTTCTTTGAAAAGCAAAATTCGTTAAATCGGGGTCTAAATTCGTTAAATCCGAAAAGACACATCCCCTCAATTTTTTAAAAAAAATGTTTTTTTTTTTTTGAAATTTTAATTTCAATGCTATTGTAGAAAAATAGTGTTTCTTTTTTCAAAATTGATTTGTAGTTTTATCAGATACTGCAAATAGATATAACGCCTTAGTAATCATGTCATTGGGTTTTTAACTAATAGTGCATTAATTCAAACCCATGACATGATTATTCTTTTTATCTGGTAATATTTGCTCCAGTTTTTGGTTTCATGATTTTATAAGAATTTATTTCACTGATCTATTAATTTGTTTCTTCAAAGTTTGGAGATTACAAAAATACAAAGGGGAGAAATACAAAAGGGCTTAAGCGGTTGACACATATTTTGGTTTTTCTTCGTCAACATCAAACGCTAGTTGATATGCAATATATCAGCTAATATCCGATGTTGATAATAACATTCTTCTCAACTTGATGAAATGATTCGTTCAAAATTACTACAGACTTATTAATATATGTCCATTAAGTATTTTATTAATTGCAATATAATTCGCATAATCAGTTGTTTTTTTCGAAAAGTTTACAGTGTATTTAAATTTTTCAAATCATAAATCAAAAATTCAGTTCGAAAATATTTTTCAAAATTTCTAGAATTATTATTTTTTTCAGCCTTATACTTTGCGCAGGTCGGACGCATAAAATTGAACGAAAACATCAAAGAAAAAATTACTTTTTACATCTTAATTTGCAGAATTTAAGATACACATGTGATAGAAATAAAAGGGAAGATTAGCTTTCTCGCATGCGTTTCAAATTAAACAAAAAAAAATGGTTTATATTAATTTCCTTCTTATCATAACTTTTCAGATTACAGATTAAGCTCTTTAAAACTGTTTTGTTTTTTTCATCTGCATACTAGCAAAAAAAAAATAATGATAAGAAAAAAAAAACATTTACAAAAAAAAATCATAAAAAAAATTAATTCGCTAATTCTGTTTTTAATTCTTATGAAAACTTTGATAAGTTTTAACATGTTTTTTGTCATACGATTTTTCTTCGAAAATTTTTTCAAAATTATTTGTACTTTTAAAACTTTAAACTGTGCTTTCAAACCATGTGTCATAGAAATATTGTTTGAAAGAACCAAAACTTTTAAAAATTTGAATCATAAAGAGATTGTGTGTGTGTGTGTGTGTGTGTGTGTGTGTGTGTGTGTGTGTGTGTGTGTGTGTGTGTGTGTGGTTTTCAATGAAAAAATATGTGTGAAAACTGCATTCCTTTAAAATGTGGTGTTTTTGAAAACTTTAATTCCATAATAAAAATTGTAATATATAGCTATAAAGGATTCCCATTTAAGCAATGTTTTCGCTAATAATAAATACATAGCTATTTGCTAAATTTTTATTTTCTCATTTGAAATACTATTTTCATAAAACTTGAAACATTTTATTTAGTGTATACATTTAACTGAGCTTCCTTACTAATGCTAAATTTTTCATTGAATAATCAACCTTAAAATTGTACACAAACACAAGATATCATACACATTAATATTATTTTGAATGGCATTAAGTGAAACATCATTCGATTATTGGTGAAATCAAAAACTATCCATCAACGATATGGCATCATTGAAATAACATATGAATTTCAACAAAGAAACTCTAAATCATAATTTTTAAATCCCTTTTTAAACACGCTTTTATAAGTTTCACTTGCATGTAACGGAATCTTAGAACTCGATTTTTACCCACTTAAAAAGATCGGATTCATTCGAAATTTCGCACACTTGTCAAGGACCGATGACAATACAATAATTTCATAATTTTGTTCCATTGTCCTTTTCAGGATCGTCAGGAATAAGGATAATCAGATTTGGCGACAAATCCATATATCACGTCCAGATTTGGCGACTTATTGCATATATCATTTTTAAATTTGGCAACTAGTTCCATTTTCCATTTTCAGACATGGCGACTGATATCCTACATCATTTCCAGATTTGGCGATTAAAAGAATAAGGTGTAACCCTAAAGTGTTTTGAATTTAACGCTAATCATATATGCAAGTATAAAATACACTTGCGGTTAGAAGAAATAAAATAAACAAAAGAAGTGTTCTGAGAAAGTGGAGGGTGGGGTGAGTTAGCAGTTTCTAACCATAATATAAACATTTTTCTAAAAATGAAAATAAAAAAAAGGCTCCAGCATGTGAAAAAAATAATTTGCGTTCTAACTGCTAAGTATTTTTTATTTTTATAAAGCAATACACTTAGAAATGATGATGAATTAACATGAAAGGAACACGTTTAAAAGGTGAAAAAACGATTGACACTTAATATTACCATGTTTTTAATAACTCGCTTTCTTTAATGTCTATCCGGGTGGAATTTTGTAATTGATTTTAAACTGTGTGACTTTCCGAGGAGCTAGAGACTTGAAATTCGGACTAAAGCTCGGAAGTGGATGACAATGCATGAAAATGTGAAAAAAGAAAACAAAAAGGAGGAATTTTATAATATTTTAATCCGTAAAAAACATGATACATTAAAAATTTGTGTAATTCGAACCTTTTCTTCTTTACACACTTTTATTTGTTTGACCTGTTTCAAAAGAGACGGAATCTAATATAACAATCCGAGGCCTCGTAAACGGAGAGAATAAATACACTTCAGAACCGTTAATTAATATCCTTTGAAGAGCAAGACTAATTCCACAGCCACGTAATTCCAGATTCAAATATCAAACTCAAGGATAAATTCAACAATGAATAAATGATAGTTTAAAAAACACGCTTTTATTGTAGTTTGAACGAAAAAATGAAAAATAAAATTATAGTTTGAAAAAAAAAAAAAACTAAAAAACTCGCTTGTATACTGAATCAAGCTAAAAAATAAAAAAAATTCTTAATAAAGAATAAAATGATTAACGAGAAAACGAATGTCATTGAGGTAAAAGCGTGGGGTGTTCTATAAATGTATCAATTGTTATAATTTCTAACTTCTATTCCGAAAAGCTGAATTAGTGTAAAAATAATGTAGTACAAAGCACCCCACGCTTTTACCACAATGGTATTCGTTTTCTCGTTAATCATTTTATTCTTTACTAGCTGAAATGCGCGTTCTTCGCACGGGTTAAGTTTTAAAAACATAAATTCATCTATTATAGCAATTATAATATTTTTAGTGAGGATAAACCCTGTATGAAAAAAGTAGTAAAACCAAAAATTAAAAATATTTTTTTTCAAATGAATGTTCTCACTATAAATAATTTTAAACGAATTGCAATTTTGCCTCAAAGTAAATAATAATTTAACAAAAACAAATATTTCAATGTAAGAGAGAAAATTAGCAAGTTGAAGAGTAAATAGATATGAATGAATGCAAATATAAATAAAAATTATTAAAGAAAAAGTGAAAGCAGTTGAAAGTTTCTGCTGTGGGAACTATGTGTGAAACAACCTACAATAGATGAACCGAAAGAAAAAATTAATGATGATAAACTGATTCACTAAATGCTATCATAAATAAAAAATATTAGGAATCCTTCAACTGAAAAAAAAAATTAAATTAGCATTGCACCCATACCTCATATAATACTATCTAACATCACTGCAATACATCTAATATAGAGTATTAGATGTAATTCAATACTAAAAAAATTTAATTAGTATGAACTAAAATTAAAATCTACCTAAAACAGGTCCCCGTTGAAATAGTCCAGAACCAACAACAGTACTAAATGAAACAAATAATAAACCATATTGTTAAAAAACACATTCTTAAAACAATACTTTTTTGCAATATTTCTATTAAAAATTATAATTTGATTGCAAAGAGCAAAAGAATGAGTATACATACAATGATAAATAACTATAGTAATAATTAAAATATATATATTGTATATGGACAGTATGATAACATAAAATATGCATATGATCTCCAAGAAACTACGTGAGGAACAGATTATCAGAAGCAACGTAAAATCATTTCAACACTGAATTTTAAAGAAACCCAGAGGGAAATATGAGAAAATCTTTTCAAGGTGCATCCTTTATCTGTGCAAACATTTTTGCGACCACACCTGATACAGTTTTCTGATTTGCAAGATTGCCAGAAGCAAAGTTAAGTTATGACGAAAAATCTGGTCAAAATGGAATTCCAAAGAAAATATGAGATTATTTCAAGGTCACCTTATCATAGTTTCAGCAAATAGCTTTTTGTTAAATTTATGACTTTTTCTCATTTAAAACAAAGATTAATTCTTATGGGTCATAAGACAAAAAAACAGCGACACGCAAAAAAAAAAACACGGTACATACTGGTTCCTCATAAATATGAAGCATTATCTTCACGATATTACCAACATGTTAAGAGCAATTAGTTTGAATTCAGTGTCATTTTCTTTCTGTTATATTTAAAGCAATATTCTCTACATCGAACAAAATATTGAATATGCTGATGAAGGAATTATTAGGAAGGAAGAATATTTATCTTCAACAACAGAAAATGGCATCGATATGTAAAGCATACAACATTTATATGTAAAAAATGTATACAATGCATGTGTATATATACAATCTGCATATGAACAGATTTGTCAGAAGGAAAATTACTTTGATGAGCATTTAATCCCATCCATAGTTTCCGTGTTCATCCATAATTTTTCTAACAGATGTTTGTTTGTTTTTTTATGAAGAAATGGACATGACAAAAAAAATTCTGGTGAGAAGTGAAGGTGTAGTTTCATTGATTGTAAAAAATACCCTTTGATATTTGTGTCATGAATAGGTAATCATGATCGAAGATTCTGTTTACAAAAGGCCTCACAAATTATTATTAGGCTGAAAAATAGACTTTTTGAGTCTTATTATCGCATAATTACTGTACCAACAATGATACGCAAGAAAAGGATAGTTCAGAAAAAATAAAACTGTGACACTGAAATAGGAATTATAACATCAATTTAAATTAAAACGTTATCTAAAACAGAAAAAGTAAGCCTTAATTTTGATAAAATTGCCATAAAGTTTTGAACAATAAAAAACACACACAGCAGAAAATCTTAAATATTTAAAATTGAAATAAAAGAAACAAATAAATATAAAAGTAACCTTACATATAGTATAGAAATTATAATATTAATACAAACCAAAAGCTACTTTAAATAAATAAAGATTTGATGAAACTACCATAGGCAAAATCTTATGCGTGAATAGAAATTCTAACTTAAAATCACAATATTGACAATCTGTTAATCTCAATTAGTTTGAATTGAGTGTCATTTTCTTCAGTTGCATTTTCTACTTTTTTTGTTACAATGAAAAAACCATGGAATCTGCCAATAAAGGAAAATGATACTTATGTATTGGCGTCATTGCAGCAAAATTTGCACCACAATATCAAAATAACAGATTCTTATATGGGAAAAAATCAAATTTTGGTGAAAAAGAGCCACTTTGACTGTAGTGACTAATACATTAGTATCAGGAAAAACAGTACCCTTTTTTAACAGAAGGAAATGTAAGAACTTAAGATTTTATTGACGAATACCACTGTTCAAAATTACTCGCCAAGTTGGCAACGCTGATTTCACATGTGTTGTACGCATTAAATTGGCAACCACGTGTTTTGTTTCATGTAATGTCTCTAAAAGGTTGCAATAATATGTAAGAACTGAAATATCATAGGAAGATTTTTTGCTACTTATGTATTATTGCAACAATTGCCAACTCTATTAATAACTCAAGTTGACAACAGCAATAATTTCCTATGTGTTGTCCGCACTGAATTGGCAACCATGTGCTTCGTTTCATATAATGCCATCATAGGTTGCGATAATACATAAATACTTATTTTTTTGACCAAATGGTCATGCTGACTTAGTTTCACGCTATATATAGCCTAAATATAACCGCAGATTGATAGCATCACTAATTTCAGTTTAACAAAAAGAAAACCTCATACATAAAATTTATATTAGCCTTTGTATTCTTACATATTAGCATCACCACAACCAAATTGGCACAAAACAAATCACGCTATATCCACCAAAATCTGACTAATTTTTTTAAGACTGTATTCTGATAGGAAGATGCATCAGTCTTCCAGCTAAACATGTTATATATTTTTTCAATAACTAAATTAGTTTAATATACATTGTTTTACCTTATTTTTGGTATGATTATTCCGAACCTTTTCTGGGTTTAGATTTAATTCTGTCATTTCTTTTCAACTTAAAAATTTGATTTATTTTGTATGTAGTCAATTGTAATACCTATTTTGATTTAAGGTTATGTCAGGTTTATTACTCTATTTTCATTTTGACCTTTATATGTATACATTTGATTCTTCTGTACTGTTTCTGGTTTTAGATTTTATATAGTCATTTTTTCCCAGCTTAAGAATTCCTGATGACTCAAGTGTTGCTTTCAAAAATTTCGATTCAATATAAGAAGAAATAAACACATAGGTATCCAAGTTTTTTGCCACTGAACCTCATGTTTTTAACAGTTTGAAATTCTCACCAAAATACAGCAAAGAGATATCCCTTATGAAAAATCTGGAAACCGAAAGAACAGAGTTCAGACAGCCTGTAACTCAGAAGCGGAGCAGTAAGTCCTAGGTTCAACATGGCAGTTTTATACGCTTTGCCAGATGAGTAGTTGTTCAATTCATGATCAAGTGTAAATACCTTAAATCTATTCCAGTTGTTGATAATAAATGAACAGCCCGTCGAACAATAATACTGGATTGCACACAACAAATAAGAAATTGAACTGAAGAGACAGAAGCCATCACCATCATTAGGGACAACTTGGCAAGGGGATGTATCATACCTAAAATTCAACAGCTCGTATACTTGGGTCATTCTTTAGAACAACATATTAATCAACATTAACAATTGAAAATAATTACCTCTAATGGTAGTTCATAAAATAAACGTGGCCCTTAATCTAAAAAAGTAAACACAACATTTAAACAAACATCTAAACAATCAACATTAACAACTGAAAACCGTAAAATGCATATTAAACCAATTCAATTTAGAATTACTGTAAAAAAAAATTATAACTTGAAACCTCTGACCACAAAAAAAAAATCAGAAATTCTGGAAGATAAATGACACAGTTTAATCTAAAACCAGAAACAATACAGAAGAATCAAATGAATACATGTAAAAGTCAAAATGAAAAAAAGAATAATAAATGTGACGCTGCCTTAAACCAAAACAGAAATTACAATTGACTACACACAAATCAGAAATTTTTAAGCTGAAAAAAAAAAATTAAATCTAAGCCCATAAATGGTTCGGAATAATCATTCAAAATATAAGCAAAATAAAAGTGTATATTAAACGAATTTAATTTAGTTATTGAAAAAATACATAATAGGCTTAACTGGAAAACCAATGCATCTTCCAACTGTTGTCTACTACTGTTATCAAATTAGTGTTGCCAATCGGAAAAATAAAATTTAGAAAAAACATTTTCTTAGGATGATTTTTTTCGAAAAACAACTGTAATTCCTCCACTAAGAGTTAAAAAAACGAATAAATACAACCATAAATAAGTATCTACACTATTAAAATTCGAAGGTAAACAAACGTATGTATGTATCTATCTATCTATCTATCTATCTATCTATCTATCTATCTATCTATGTGCGTCTATCTTCTCACGAACAGCACCACGCAGAAAGTCGCGGAAGGTACCAAAAGATCGGGAATTTTCCGGGGAAGCCGTATTGCCTATTTATATTCCGATATTGTAATTAGTTAAAAAGATATTAATTAAAAACCTTAAAACGCCGAATTATTTTACTCCTGCCGGTTGCTTACTTGGCGGAACTTCCCTTCCGTTTCGGCCGAGCGGTAATCTTACGTTTTCCACCATATTAAAATTGTCATCCGATTTTCGGTGTCGAAATTAGACAAAACATAATTACAGAATCGGTTAAGATCATTTATTTCGCCACGACACGGTGTAATTTTTTTTGTAAAATAACGATATTTTCTATTTTTTTCGAATTTTTTAAAATAGTGTTAAAACTGATGCGTTTTTATGAAAATTATTTCTAAATCGTTGGGTATGAATTACTTTTCGTGTTATTAAATCGATATTCTACACTAATTAACTGCAAGCCTTTCTCTTTTAGATCCATTCATTTAAAAAATAAAATTCCCAAAACTTTTTTTTAAAGAATTTTTAAAAAGTAGTCCAATTTGTACTTCACATTGAATAACTTCGTCATTTATGAAGATAATCTCACGAAACCTTTTTTCCGTGTGTACAGTAATATTATCCGTAACATATACGAAGATTGAAAAAATTGCTTCAAAAATTACGGATTTTAAAAAAACATTTTGTGATTTTCGTAAACTTACGTTTTTCTGAGAAATAAATTAAAAAGTAGTAATTTCTACATTTTTTATTTCAAAGTACGTTATTTTTGCAAATAGCTGGTGATGTTTGAGAGCATTAACGTAAAAATTATGCCCTTAAAATGAAGGTAATGATCTTTAAAATAATTCAAAATACGCGATTTTACATTTAGCCAAACATTGGCGTCGAAAATTACTTTCAGAATCAGTGATTTAAAAAATAAAAAGCCGAAAAACTTTTTTTGAACGAATTGTAATAAAACACTCAAAATATTAAATCAATCATTTAATAATTTCTTCATTGAAAAAAAAATTGCATTAAATTTTTTCCCGTGTGTCGATTTTGCTTAAAAAATTACGGATTTTTAAGTTTTTTTTTGTGATTTTCGTAAAATAAAGTTTTTGCGAGAAATAATATAAGCATTATTTTTGTAACATTTTTTCTTCAAAAATTATTGTTGTTTCCAATCAATATGTGAAACACTTGGAATTTTCAATTAAAATTGAGCCATAAAAAATAATGAAAACTTTAAAGACATTCTAAAGGCTTTGCGCATGCGCGAGAATCATTATTATAATTTTTCCCCCTCTGTTTAACGCTCAGTGGCCAAGGTCAAACTTGATGTTGCAATATTTTTTCCGTTATTCATTACTAGATTAATTATGTAATGCAACACTGTATAATCTGTTTTTTTCTGGATAAAACGATAGATTATAGTTTTCTGGACTATACTTTGGCTACCAGTATATAACGATTCATTGGCAAATGAAAATACCACACATACACACAAACCCTTTGTATTATTTTTAGCTCTAAGAAATAATTATTGTTAAAATAATGAATATGCTTGGTTTTTCGTAATATATTATATCAGAACGTTTTCTTTGTTGCTTTAAATATACATTTTTTTAAGTAAAAAAGAATTGTTTTCTGTAAATCATTAATCGAAATTTTTCAATCGTTACGTATAAGGATTTCTATAACTATGATAAGTAAACCATCTGAACTAAAAAGATTCATACTTTGCTCTTTAATATCAGTGATTGAATAAATTAAATACCAAAAATCATTTATTTGTCACGATGCGGATTTTTTTTTTCAAAATAATAATACTTTGCCTATTTTATGATTTCTTCTAAAATGAATAAATATCGATGCATTTAAATGAAAATGATTTTTAAAAAAGTCATTGATCATTTAGAATCAATGATTAAAAAATAAAATGCCAAAAAAAAAGAATTTTATAGGAAAAAAAACAACTTTTTTTTTTTTTACAAAACAATGATGTTTTGCATATTTTATGAGTTTTTCTCATATGAATCAATATCGTTGAAGTGAGTGGGTGATTTTAAAATTCACCCTGTTTGCCTATTCGAGAATTTTTGGTGACGGACCTCGAAATTTTCAACCATTCTCAAGTGACGAGGACGACACCTGAGCTTTCACCCATCTTTAATAATTACTACACCACACCAACGCAAGAACAAATTTCGAAAAAGGAGTTTTTATGACATAGTTAAAGAAATCACTCACATCGCGCGCATACACACACACACACACAAGTGCTATCGGCCTGAGGGAAACACGAAATTTCCATGGGGATGAAGTTATTCCTCGGTAAAACGAAGAATTGGAAAGTGAGTGGGTGATTTTTAAATTCGCACTGTTTGCCTATTCGAGGGTTTTTGGTGAAAGACCTTGAAATTTTCAACCATGCTCAAGTGACGAGGACGACACATGAGCTTTCACCCATCTTTAATAATTACCACACCACACCAACGCAAGAACAAATTTCGAAAAAGGGAGTTTTTATGACATGGTTAAAGAAATCACTCACATCGCACGCACAACACACACAGGTGCTATCGGCCTGAGGGAAACACGAAATTTCCATGAGGGTGAAGTTATTCACTCGGTAAAAGCCCGTGCAACGCCGGGCTAAGCGGAGAGGAAAGAAACAAAGAAATCAAAGTAATTTCGGAAATAATATTGGAAGTGCTGAATTTGTGAAGATTGAGTGAATATTAACGTCATACTGTTCAGCTTACACGAGGCCTTTGGGACGGTCCACGTAATTTTGAACCTTCGTCAGTGACGCGGACGACACCTGAGCTGGCTCCCCTCTCCTAACTACCACACCACACCAACGGAAGGACGTTTGAACTCTCGACATTTTACGTGCATCGCTCCCCTACACTGCGGGTCTTCAGTGGTACTAGGATCGAGAATTTGTGAAGAGAATTGAAAATGTTAAG
>BMAO01034030.1:0-19139 GCA_019973975.1 Trichonephila clavata
ACAAATGGCTGCACTTTTCATTATTTCTATCAATCACAAACACGTCAACTTAGAAGTACTCCAAGCATGTTATATATATGTATGTATGCGTGTATATGTGTATTTGTGTGTATATATATACTAAACTAAACTAAACTAAACTCAGTGGCGCAACAGCACACAGAAAACCAAGTTCTACCGTGTCCATATCAGTTTTTGTGACCTTGGGTACTGATATATATATATTAAACTTTAAATGTTTACTTGCTTTCTTTTTTATCAACATTAACTAAAATATGTCCCACACACTGAAAAGCAATTCCGGTGTCCCTCAAAAGCGTAACACTGAGCCTCATTTACTTTTAATTTCATTTATTTATTTACGACTTATATATTTCATCGGATCTAGAAAATTTGAATATTTGTATTTTTTTAATTTTCGGGTAGGGACTAATTTTATCTTCCTACATTATTTGCACTAGTGTTACATAAAATTTTTAAAAAGTTTCACGTCATTGTAACCATTTACTTCATAAAAAAAATTCAAGATTAATTTTATAATACACTCACTTCCAAAAGTTAAGCACGGACATGTGAAATGCAAAAAAAATCAACAAATACTGCTTTGATTGACACAAAATTTGGCAGTAAAGCAGCATATATTTAAAGTAGAATATATAGTTGATACATAAAACAAAATCAGCAATTATATACAGAAATGAAAACGATATTAAATTTTTGTAAGTTATCAGATCATACTGGAGACTTAAATAGAATTATGTATAAAGTGAAAATAAACAGCATAAAATGAAAAAAGGACATTAATAGGGTATGTGATCCCCCCTCATCTGTATGCAAAATTTACACCTTCTGACCATGTTTTCAATTAGGTGGTCAACCACCGCAGAACTAAGCAATCGCCATTCTTCTTGTAGAGCAGTTTCCATCTCAATAAGAGTTGTTGATCTCGACATCTCCTCCTGTTAGCTTGTTATGGAAGTATGGAGAGGGGGTGACAGCTAAGTTGTTTTTCTTGCCACTAAACCATGGTTCAAAATTATGCAGTCCGTCGCCCATAACCTTGTGTTACTTCGGAGTACGACAAATTTTCCGCGTTTTTAAGGTATCCGTCTACTTTCGACAACATTTTTTTTTTTTAAATGGTGATTTTTTTATGTGGATTTTAGATTTGTTTAGTACATTTTAAGAAAAATATGCTAAAATTAAAAAGAGAAAAAGAAATTGTTATTACTGAAATGGAAAAAAATTAGTAAAAATTTACAGAAAATAGCATAAACGACGCCCATTCTGTACCAAAAGTTTATAAACAAATTTTAAATTTTTCAATTCTGAAGTGTTACTGTGTTATTTATTTTTGAAATGACCTTGCTTGAAGTAATGGTATGCCATCTTGCTTATGTAAAAGTATGACATCTTGCTTATGTGAAAGTATGGCACCTTGATTAAAGTAATGGGCATCTGCTTCTACTAAAACACTTGTAGTTTTTGTTCTAGTGAATGGAAAATGATAAACTTGGCATTTTTATAAAGCTATAAGATTTCTATAAAACAAAATCATAAAAAAAAAAATTTTTTTTGGCAAAATTTACAATTTTAGGGTAGTCAATTATGTATGTAAACATACATGAAATGGCCTTGAAAATAATTTTCTAAGTATATATCTGATTGTTTCTCTTCTAAATATATATATACAGTCAACTCTCGATAATTCGAAATTGGAGGGGCCAATGAAAACTTCGAATTATCAAGAGGGTAGAAAAAATTCCCAAAATACACGAAGAGAAATTTTTTTCTAACCCATTTAAATTTTAAACTGTGTAATAAAACAACAAATGTACATATGTATAAAATTACTTTAAAGTATTTTTAAAAAGTATATATTATATAGCATAAATATTTTACAGAAGTTAAAAGTACTGTATTAAATACATCCATACACAATCCTACATATCTCTTCTTCACAATAGCGGACCCTTCTTTCTGAACAAATGTCTAGCAAGGCCACGTGTTAAACAAAATATATGGACAACTGACAAAAGATGCGGTTGGTCTATTGTCCGCTTAAAGAAATGAAAACATCAAAAGTGTCTTTTCGTGTGAGTAATCTGAAAACACTAAGACGGGGTGCAGACAGATGGTCATCAAAGGGGTACGTTTCAGGGGAGACACGCAGAGACAACGCAACGCAAAACTTGTAAGCGTCAACCTGTTTATTACGGGACTGCAAATGACACTGAGTGTTCAAATTGTCGAGAGATTTTTAAGATAGCTTCGAACTATCGCGTGTCGTAGTCTGAAGTAGACTTTACTTCGAAATATTGATTATACCAAAACGTATTGTTTTAGTTCGAAATATCAAGAGTTTTCTAGGGACTGAGCATATACTTCGAAATAGCGAGAGGTTCGTATTATCGAAGGTTTGAATTATCGAGAGTCGACTATATATATATATATATATATATATTCCAACTGGAGAAGGAAGGCAGAGTGGGCACTCACCACACATATGAATATAAGTGAGCATTGCAATGCAGAATAATTGTTGTTGCGACTGAAATAAGCCATCTCGAAATCATTATACATAGAATTCATCTTCTCCTATGTTCATCCAGCTTTTAATCTGACTGAAAAAGATAAGAAAAAGATTTAATTTGATTTAAGTTTTATTTCGAGAAAATAAATTTATTTCAAAACTTATTCTACTAGAAATATCTTTTTTTTTTTTTTCAGTTTCTTTCACATTTGAATTTTGTTCTTTTCTCCAAAATGTGCACAAAAAATAGGAAATGCTTAATACCCCATCTTCTAATTCTTTATGTATATACTTCTCAAACATATAAATTCTTGAAAAATTCGAAACGAGCAAATTCCTTTGGTTCTAGAAATATTATCTAGAAACACTTGCTCTGCTTTATCACTTGAATAAACACAATGTATATTAAAATGTTTCGAATATGATTTTCATCTTTTTCAAAGTATCCAATCTAAAATGAAATACATATAGTTTGTAATAACTTTTTCAAAGTGCAATGACTGAAGCGGTTGCGTTTCGTCTTCTCAAAGAGAAAGCTACTTATTAAATCCTATTCGACCGTGACATTAATTTTGAATAAACTAAGCAAAAAATAAAATACTCTCTCTTTGCTACGATATTAGTCCCACACAAACTAAAGTTATTTATGTAGGGTAAACTTTGGCAAACATGGGCTCCAAAAAAATCTTAATTGAAAATATACTACACTAAACACTTTCCGTTTTTCAGAAAAAAATTAAGATATTTCAAACTTAAGAGCATGGTCTTTCTAATGGTATATGAACAAACCTCTAACTCTTGTTGCTGTATGTATAAAGAAGCTCTAAAATAAATTTCGTATTTTCCCATATTTGAGTAAAACTTTATGTAATATGGACACCATTGCCGGAAATATGGGCAGATTACTTTATACGAAAGATAAGAGAAACTCTACCATCTCTACATTTACATTTTCTAAACGGAAATGCATTTTTACACAAATTACATGGTTGGCAAATGACAAGAAGTTAATTCAAACCTTTGTAATTGAACAAATTGTAAAAAAAAAAAGTCTAAGTTTTTATCTATACAGTAGAACGTCGTTTATCCGAATCAATTGGGACCGGATACCTTTCGATTACGCGATTGTTCGGATAACCGAAAACCGAATGCGATCCGTGCAGTATATGAAACCGGACACTATTACGAATATTGAAAATCATCACATGCCGGAAACGTGCTTGAAGAAAAAGCCAAATAGGTGCAAAACGTCGCAGTTTACCTTGATTGTGGAAAATAATCACTTGTTTTTCGCTGTACCATTGTACACCTTCGTTTTTTCACTGCAAGGTCTTTGATTCTCTTGAGCAGCAGTAGTTGAGTAGGACAGCACTCTGATTGTTGTTCGTACCACTCCATAGTTGTGTCTAACGTAGAAAAACGCGGCAGCATTTGATGGACCCTTGCTACTTCCGTTGTTGCTGTTGTTGTTCTCGTCTTCATCCGTTTCATCGTCGACAGGGTCGGACTCTTCTTGCACGGAAGTCACAATCTCGTCATCATTCAGCATTTGAAATCCAGTCTTCTGTATCACATGCCCTCCTGGTTTCTACATCAACAAAATTCAACAAAAAAGCAGTTATACACCCCCTCACTTGGAAACAAACTGACCTAATACTCCGCGCAGATGTTTACCAAATCACACAACCGACCCATTCCCCAAATATCCTTCACCTTGGGTTTTCCCGTCACTTTTAGCCTCACAGGAAACAAATGTTGAGCATTGCACTGTTCGAAAACGTATCCGGACTTTGGATCGGATATTTGACGCTCCGGATAATAAACGTTCGAATAAACGACGTTCTACTGTAAATTAAAAATAATTATATGATGAAATTTAAATAAATTATTAAATTAACACAAATTACTACAAAGTTAAAGAAAAACAACATTTAATGAATACTTGCTCTTGTATAATACGCTACGCTCATTACAATAGAAGAAGTCACCCTCTAACTCAGCACATTTCTCATAGAACCAGGAGGAACAACAACATCGCATCTATTCCTGTTCTTGATTTTCATCGTAAAGGTAAGCATCAGAAACAGGACAAATGTGAGATGCACTGTGTTCTTCATCTTCTTCGTAGATGCCACACCTTCTGCACTTGTAAGCTTGCAAACATTCTTATTTCTTTCGCGATTTCCGCAGGTTGCTTTCAGTGTTGGAATTGGCTCCTCTAAAAAGGCTGCTGCTGACTGCGAAAATTTAGTTGTGACAATATATGAGCCACGTGCTGCACATAGTTATTATAAAGAAGAGGTTTGCGGAAGGAAGATGAACTAAAATGACGTGTTAGAAGAGAGGATGGTCTAGGAATAGGATTTTACTTCATCAAAGTTCGGAAGTGCCCGTATTAACCTTAATCTTACTGTCCATATTACCCTTAATTTTACTGCCCATATTTGCTCTAGTGATGTTATTCAATAGTTGGCAGTACTGCTGTCGAAGAGAGAGAGAATGAAACCACACACTTCCGCCAACGGATCACTCAGAAGATTACAACCATTAATAGGTTTCATGTAAAATTAATTAATTTTGCGAGTTAAATCATAAATAAGATAATTGAAATATAACACCAAACCCAATTTGGAGTACCAGGTAGTTGTACTTATATTAGAAATGGTCTATTTGCACTTCTATTTGAACTGCTAAAGAATACAAACAAATCACACAGTCGTCATGGACGCTTGAGCATTACCAATGCCCAGTACGAATGCACTAACTCAAAATTATTACGAATAATATAGATATCTGCTTATACGCGCCCATTTTACCTTAGTGCCCATATTTGCCAAGTATACCCTATGGATCAATGGTTCTGTTGTTGTTGCTTATGCCACCTGATCTGGACTGCGTCAGATTCAGGCCCACGAAATTCATCATGGCAAAGGGCTAAATATACGCCTATCGTTGGCCGTAGCACCATTCAGGTGATAGTACGATTTAGCTCGGTTCCACGACAATTTTGAGGGAGAACATCGGGGGAGAGAGTCAGGGGCCTCCCACCTTTCTTTTCCTTCTACTAACCTCATGAGAGGTCTTGCGACTCGACGGCTATTTAAAGTACCCCCATGCTACAAAGGCACTATGTATTTACAAACATCCATGTCTTCTCCAGGATTCGAACCCAGGCCCTACGGTACAGCAGTCAGCGTCGTCACTATACAAGAGGGGTGACTATAGGACTATGGCAAGATTGGGAGTATCATTGGCTCTTTAACTTTCGATCACTGCAGCCCCTCCCCCTTTATGTATCAGCCTGACATCGCGGACCCCTAAGATCTTGAACACCCCTCCCTGTCTCCCAACACATGGCTGAGTTATTTAAAGGTTCCTCAATAATCCTAAGACTGCCTCTGTCACTTATACAGACTTTCTTTGACATTTAACTCTTTTTAACACTTACCAAAACATCTAATTAAAAAATTACGTTATAGTAATGGCTATATGTAGTTACAAACAATAAAAAAATTAATAATATTCTTGATCGGAATATAGTAGAGTTTTTCACTGGGGGAAATTTAGTGATCTACAGTCTAGGATAGCGCATCTTTCAATGTTTCCCCGAGGCCTTTCAGAATCCATTAAAAAAAGAAAAAACACTAAGTGAAAGACCTCCGCGGACCTCCTAGAAAGAGGCTGAGAACCTCCGTAGTTCACAGATCACAGTTTAAGAACCCCTGCTATAGATTAATAATCTTCATATAGGCTTAAGTTACCTACATCTAACCTAAGCTAAATGGATCCAATTTTTCCACAACAATTTTTAAATCATTGAAAACCCATTCATATAATTTACTTTTTGTGTTATCTTTTAGCTATTACTCTTTTTTTCTTACCTAACTCTTTTACAGCATCTTCACTCTTGTACTGTACATGTTTGAATATTTTATGTACCTGGAATGACGTAAATGAGTTTACTCCTTAAGAACCGATTTTCATATAAAGCCTCTGGTATGGAATATTTATGAGGAGTGAAATTTGTAAAAGGGTTAACAAAAAGAGTTACGCTGTATTCTGCGCATGTGCCAAGTCACCACTTTTTCGTCTTTTTCAAAATTGCGATCCATCTCTTCTTCCCGAACTTAATTCTTAACATTTGTTTCGCCCCGATACGGTATTTTTTTTTTTACAAAATAACAATATTTTGCATTTTTTACGATTTTCAAAAATGAGTCAATATCGATGCGTTTTCATGAAAAGAGTTTTTCAATCGTTTTGTAAGGATTTCTTACCATTGTAATGAATCGACCCTCTGTACTAAAAAAATTATACTTAGGTCTGTCAGAATCAGTGATTTAAAATATAAAATCCCAAAAACTTCTTTTTACGATTTTTCAAAAAATACTCAAAATTCTAATTAAACATTTTTTCTTTCGTCATTTATAAAAATAATCACACTAAACTTTTTTCCGTGCGTCAAACGTTATTACCGTGCTTCATCCAAAATTGAAAAAATTGCTTAAAATACGGATTTTTAGAACATTTTGGGTCTTTTCCATCTAATACCCTTTTTAAAAGAATTCATTTACGCAGTATTTGTTTTTGCCTTTTTTGTTTAAAAATAACCATTGTTTGTTATCGATGTGGGAAATTCGGAAAGTATAACTTAAAAATTAAGCCCTCAAAAAAATTTAAACTTTAAGAAAAATTCGCAAACTACGTTTACTGTCATTGGCGTCGAAAACCGATTTTCGAGCCAAACGACTTTTTCGCGAGTTCTGACTGTTAACATTATTTTTTAAAAAAAATTTAATAATATAAATAATTATTTACAATTATTACAACAACAGTTTTAAATCGATCACCTTTTTTTTTTTTTAAGTTATTCTTATTTAACGGAATATATCTATGAATTCAATTTTGCATATTATGTTAGTAACGTAATTTTTCAAATATACGTCGAAATATTTTTAAGTAAACTAAAAGTTTTAAGAAGGATAGTAAATTTTAGTATTGTTAAATTTTTACATGAGTTTCAAAATTCTATTTTATTCTTCATTATATCTTAAGATAACATACAAAAATGACATTTACACTATTTCAAGCATTCATTACCCATCATTTGTAACCATATGTTACTTCTGCAGAGCAGAGATCAGCTTAGAAAGGTGTTTTCACAAATCGACTCCTAAGGGAATTATGAGGGCTTTATAAATACAAAAAAAAAATCCTTTTATCATCTATTAGACCTATAGACTTAAAATTCAACAAATATGATTTTTTGCTGAGCTGAAATAGGCAAAAAGCTTTTTTTTTTATTTTTTTATTTTGCAGTTCACGTAAAATTAACTCATTATAAACTTCTTTATCCTTCAATCTGTACTGTTTAATTTTTCAATTCGGGTATACCAGCTAGTAACTAGCATATAAAAATAGAAACTGGAGAGATAGTTATATTTTCCTCACAGTACTATGAATACGAGAGTTATTGGCAGCGGACCTCGAAATTTTGAATCTCGGTTAGGTTATGAGGACGACACCTGAGTTGGGAGCTCTTTCCCTCTCTTAACTACTGCGCGACCCATCAAAAAA
This sequence comes from Trichonephila clavata, assembly GCA_019973975.1. Taxonomy (NCBI): domain Eukaryota; kingdom Metazoa; phylum Arthropoda; class Arachnida; order Araneae; family Nephilidae; genus Trichonephila; species Trichonephila clavata. The sequence goes on from BMAO01034030.1 coordinate 8,111, forward strand.
ACATGTGTAGCAACGGGAAAGGAGAGATGATTAAAAATCCTACACGAAAATTTGGACATCTCTGCATTTTGAAGTTGAAATTAAAAAACAAATCCACTTGAGATATAGCTTTATTTCGAAATTTATGATCAGCCTAATCCCGCTGCGATGAAATGGCTTGTGATGATTGTGTTAACTGTAGAATTCGCTATAAAATGCGTTTTATTTTGATTTCGTGTCACAAGAACCCAAAATCAGCATAAAAATTAGTTCAATTTGAAAAAACTGTATTGAAATCCAACTAAAAAAAGGAACATTCACAAGTAGAATTTTTAAGCTTATTTTTCTATTTCACATTGAAATTCTGGCATCAACGGCTTTTCTAGGGATGCTAGGAATAAGGATTGCCATTCTGGGAATCTACTTTCCCTTTCAGTTTCTACAATCACTTAAATAATTGAATGATTTGATGAATGGAGTTTTAAGCGAGCTTTTAAATTGGGTCCGGCAGAGAACGAGAAGAGAATCCGCCTGTCCATTCAAGTAACTCATTAAGCTGCATTTGTCACACACTTCAATGACGCTTTTCTTAGATTATTTGCACAGAATGTCCTTTTAAAGGAATTTTCCTTAAAGGTTTCTTTCTTTCATTTAGCAACATGAAACACGAAAAATAAAAGATCTGCATTTGCAACAAAGTTAAGAGAGAAGCAGTATATTCTAATAGTTTTTCCTCCAGTAATGCAATTATTTTTAATTGCTCATTTAATTTCTAAATATGGTTCCTTCTTTTCCTAGATCGAATCTATCATTCGATATCACTCGATCTATCATTAAAAATTAAATATTAAAACAATCATAGAACATAATTACTTTTTTTTAACATAAAAAGGCCGTTGCATAACAAGCACTAATTATTTTAACCGTCGACTTTTTTTCCGAATTCTTGTAATTCAAATAAGAATAATTTTTATTAGAATCGGCTTTTTGATAAGAAATATTCTTAGTTTTCTGTAGTAGCGTTGTGTTTGGTTTTAAATTTTATTCACCTCGAAAAAAAGCCTAGAAATTGCCTATAAATCGTTGATTTCCAAGAAAAATTTTAACAAAATGCGAATTTAATTTTAAAAGTCTATATTTTTATTTACTTTTACTTTTTCACCTGGCAACACGGATTACACACACTGTTGCATATATTTACAAGCAGAACTAAAGGCAAACGAAATAAGTGATTGCATCAAAATTATATACATCATAAAAAAAATCACAACTAAAATCTCGAAGTTTTAAAATATTTTATTAAGAAATATGGAGCTCCTAACCATAAATTCCAATTGTGTATTACAAAAGTATGTTAGTTATCAGGAAACTGTTTGGTACATTGTTTGAACTTCGCTTCGAGTGCATCAGTTTCTTTTAGATTAAAATATGTCCACAAACTGAATATATATACAGTCGCTCTAAGCCAAACTCGGGCATCAAAGAAAATCTACTAATTAAGTAAAAAAAATTTTAAATAAAAATAATTAGCAAAATAATTAAATGCATTTTCAATAATATATTTATTGCAGTATTAAAAACAGATAACAAAACATATAAATTATTACATTGTAACCAGAAATTATGGTAAAAAACAAAACAAAACAAAAATTAACGCACAATCCAAACTCGGACGGCTAAGAAGATTTTTAACACTAGTTAATATTTCAAATGAATTAATATTTTGTATGTAATCCTTTGTTTTTTATAACCATTTTAAGGCGTTTAGGCATAGATTGCACCAATTTTTCAGAAAAATTAGGCTGAATATTGTCCCATTTTCTTGCAATAATACTCTTTACAACTCAGTTTTACTTGAAACAGCGTGTTCCCGGACTTTTTTGTTAAGATGATCCCACAAATTCTCGATGGGATTTATGTCTGGGCTTTTGGGTGGTGTTTCCATGACGTGAGGCCAATTATATAGGAGCCAGGAACGCACTCTATAAGCTTTATGCTTGGGATCATTATCCTGATAAAATCTCCAATTATTGCCAAGTGAAAGTTTTTGCACACATAGTGGCAAATTTGTTTTTAAAATGTCAAGGTATACATTCTGATCCATTCTCCCTTCAATGAAATGCAAAGTTCCTGGGCCAGAAGCTGAAAATGATCCTTAGACCATTCCTGATCCGCCACCATGCTTCACAGTTGGTTTTAAGTTCTGTCTACGCCAGGGGTAGCCAACCTTTTTGGGAAGTGTGCCACAATCTGATAAAAAAAAAGTTACGCGTGCCACTTCCAACTTCTCCACCAAACTAAAAAATATACAAAAGTGAAAAAAATGTTATTTATAGGCTTATTATGGGTTACTTCCACCAAAAACATATTTTCAAATGCAAGTTTTATATAGGGAAATGTAAAAAAAAAAATTGGTAAAAAAAAGAAACAAAAGTATATATTTTATAGTTGATAAATTTTTACAAGATCAATCAGTTAGCTTAGATACAAAATAAAAATAAGCAACACGAAACATTTAATTTTAAATGATTATTAAGCAGTCAGTACTTTCTTAATGTGGTTTTTGAATTTGTAGTTTTTTTACTAAATAATCTATATTTGGATTAGTTCGTGAAGATGCTAACAAAATTAGGTGTTTTAGGTGTATATCAGTTAATTTTGAGTGATATTTTGATTAAATCACATTCATAACAGAAAACATTGCTTCACAAACATATGTTCATCCAAACTTACAGCAATATCCGGCCACTAAATCATGTAAATTTGGAAAATTGCTTGGTGGCACAAATTTCCAAAATTCGATGTAATTCGGATCATTTGAGGTTAAAATAATTTCCTTATATTTGTTTTTCTGGGTAATATGGTGCTGTAGGTCAATAATTTCAATTTGTACCTGAGGTGGGTAACAATTAAGGTCTGGAAAAGAAATCGAAAAAGGATTAGTGAAAAGTTCAGTATTTTTGTTATCTTTAAAATCCTCAAACCTGGCACTGAAAGAATCCTGCAAAAGGGATATTAAATTTTTAAATCTATCATAGTTCGAAACATTACTAACTTTGGCAAATAATTCCTGCATGTATGAATGCGAGATAAGTTAATTTTTTCTCTACAAAATCCAGACAAAAAACAAAAGTTTGTTCACAAAAGAAGATATATGACCAACTAGGGTAGGAAAAATACAATTTTTCTCCTGTAATCTTAAATTTAAATTGTTTAAATATTCCATTATATCGGTAAGAAAAGCTAAACCCCACAGCCAAATTTCACTCCTGAGGAGCGAGCATTCACTGGGCAGTTCATAGTTTTCTTCCAGATATTCTAAAACACAATTCCTTAAACTCCAAAATCTCGCAAGTGAACTGCCTTTAGAAAGCCAGCGCGCACTACAATGAAGAAGTAACTCGCCATTTTCTTGCATTTCCTCAGGGAAAAGCGTACGAAATCTTCATCGATTCAAAGCACGAGCTCATATTTTGTTGATGCAGCGCACCATGGGGTCAACAACGAAAGACAAGTTTAAGTCATTGGCACAAAGAGCTTCTTGATGAATAATACAATGATACTTGTAAACTTTTCTTCCCAAATAATTTTCAAGCAATGCAGCAAAATCTTTTATTGTGCCACCTATGCAAGGCGCTCCATCTGTGCAAACACTGTCTAATTTTGTCCATTCTAATTTGTTAACTTCAATTACATTTTCAAGTTCCTTAAAAATGTCTTCACCTGCTGATTGGCGCAAATCAAGAAGTTCTTCCACAGTATCAAAATTATTGTTCGTGTAACGCTCAAAGGATGCTTAACTGCGCATTGTGTCTGTGATATCACAGCTTTCATCCAAAGTTAATGATGCAAAGATGTTTGCAATTTTGAAGTCCAGAGACAATTTGTGTTCCAACATCCTGGGCCATGTCATCTATATGACGCTTGACGGTATTTTTAGACAAAGCTATTTTATCAACCATCTTTTTAACATTTAGATCACCGGTCTTTTTGGGCGAAAATTAAAAGGCTACTTTTTTTATCCCCTCGCCATCAGAATATGGTTTTTTCATGCGGGCTAACAGCAAAGAAAGTTCATAAGAAGCTTTCACCAATGTTTTCATTTCGTCACTTTTCTTCTGGAGCAAAAATTTTTGGCCGGCTAAAGATTTATTTTTTTATTGATAAATTCCGTTTGCAAATTTGATCTAAGAGGATATTTGCAGTTGAAATAACTATACAGTTGTTTGAAATGATGGTCCAAGTTAAATTTTTTTGGAACTGCTATACAAATTCCACATATCACAAAAATAGGCTTGTAAGCATTTTGATTTATTAACACGTATTGCTATTCCCAGACAATTTTAAAATCACGTGCTGCAATATCCTCTTCACAATTTCTTCGATGTCGAAGGTTTACTCAAAAACATAATAAAATTTTTTAAACAACTACGCTCAACGCAAAAATTTAAAAACAGTTTTAGAAAAAGAAAAAAGCGTAACGTCTTGCTAAACAGAGTTTAAAACCAACTGAGTCTGACAACTAGAAAAATTTGTCGATGTTACGCTACAAATTTTCTAGGCTCCGAATCCATTATTTTGATTAGTCATGGATACAAGTTCTCACTCTTTCTGCTTTATAAAGTGGCTACTTTGTGCAGATAGAATTACTTCTACCGTATCAACCCCTGCTCTCTATTGCCGAATTTTTTCTTAACATTACAGTAATCGTAAATAACCAACACCTTTGGAAATCCCTTTTTATCTGACATCACACTGACAACTATAAACGCTAAACTTCAGAACTCAAGGGGAAGCAGACATTCGAATAGAAATCCCAGATGTTAAAAAGTAACCACTCCCGAGAGAGGGTGACTTTTTAAGCAGATTTGTATTTAGTCTTACGTTACTCAACACTTTTCTTGGAACGTTACAATGCTGTGGAATTGTAAGTTTTGGAGCATGATCTCATTTTTGACACTATCCTGAAGAAAAGAAAAAATCTTGCTTAGCGCCTTTAAAATCTCACGCTGAAAATTTCTGTTTTTTACGTATTCTCTTCATGATAATTTTCTATTGTAATTCAATTAATTCAGTAATCTTTTCAAACATTTTTGTAATTTTTCAATAAGACTTCGCGTGCCACAATGGGGCACGCGTGCCGCGAGTTGGCCACCCCTGGTATACGCAATTAATCATTCGATTTTCTCCAAACATATGGCTTGCCATCTGATCCAAATATATTGAATTTGCTCTCGTCAGTGAATAATACTTGTTTCTAGTAAGAAAAATCCTTGTTTTCATGCTCCTTTGCGAATTCACGTCTTACTTTTTTTATTTCGCTTACTTATGAAAGGCTTTTGTCTGGCTTTTCTTCCTGTGGGATTTTTCTTATGGAGCACATTTCTAATTACTGATGGACTAGCCTTTTTCCCTAATTCATTTTCAGCAATAATAGCTAGCTTTGGAGCGCTAAGGAAGGGATTTACTTTCACTTTTCTCACTAAATATCGCTCATCTGCTTCGGTGAAAATCTTGTTATCGGCTTTTTTAGGCTTATTTTCCACCTGATTATTGGTTTTGTAGCGTTTTATGATGTCATGAACCGTGTAATGACTTCTTTTGACAATCTCCGTTATTTCTTGCACAGACTTTCCATCTTCAGTGTGCCTAATAATCAATTTCCTTAACTCTATGATCGTTTGGCCCCTTTACCTTGATATTTTTTTCTGCAATAAATGAAAAAAACATCAAATCGAGAATTCTACTGAACAACTACAATGTTTTTCATGAAGTTGTCTACAACTTTCATTCAGGGTTGCAATTATTTGGAGCTTTATTGTCAGATGTCCGAATTTGGCTTGCACTCTCTTTCTTCCGCAATTTTATTTTTATTTCTAAATTTGTCATTATAATTTGTGAATTATCGTTATTTGGCTTGTTTTTAATAGAGCAATAAATTCACTATTAGAAAACCATCTTTACTTTTTTTTAATTCCTTTTAGTCAAAGTATTTTTGCAAAACAAGATTTTTTTCTATAGTGTCCGAGTTTGGCTTGGAGCGACTGTATACCTGTATCTCGAATATAATTACTGGATGGAGCTAAGTCTACATACGTGGCTTATACATTCGAGCATCTAAATAAACGCAGTAAGAAAAAAATGCGAGATCGAAACAAGAATGTATTGTCGTGTTCGGACAAATTACAGGAGTTCAAAAATAAATTTGTGAGCTTTGATAGAAGTTATGACAAAGTTTTGAAGAAGGATTTTAAAGAATCCAATTAAAAGCAGACAATGGATCTGACTTAATCGCGCATTTTAACCAGGGCTTCGAACCGCAATTTTTTTTTCATTCCGATTTTCGGTTTTATCCCCGAATGAATAATTTAATTTCATGTATATTCTGATTTGTACTAAAAATATAATTTTATCATTAAAAAAAAAATGTAATCACATGGTTGACGTTAAATTAGAAAACATTGATAAGTTGGTTACAGTTACAAAATGACTGAAAATAAATCGAACCGAAATAAACCGATATTTTTTTCGGTTCAGTTCCGGTTTTCATTCCGGTCAAAATAACGATCGTTCCCGGTTTAACCTTCGTAAAAAAAAATATTTTAACCACTACTTTTATAAAACTGATGTATAACAATGCAATTGTGTGTGGGTGTAACGTACTATTGCGACTAATGCCATAAGTTCTGTAGATGCACTTTTCTCTGCAAAGTCTAAAAGAATTTATTAAAATACACCACCTATAAAGTGTCAAAAATCATCGACTGAAAAACAAACATTCTACCTCGATGGAATGCCAAACTGGACTCTAGGCCACCATAGCATAAAAACTGATACAAGGTAAAACTTGAATCCAGGAAATTAATGACACATCCGCCTCATATCCATATATCTCTGGAGAGAAAAGAGCTTGTTCAAGGCTTTTGGAATAACAAGTCAAGTCTTTTTTCAAGCTATTAGCTCCAAGCCTTCAGTATAAAATAATCGGACCCTTTTACAGATTAAGAGATGCGTGATGTGTATTATAATTCTTGTAAATCTGATGAAATATTTTTACTTTGCATGTTAAGTTTAGGTTAAGTTTGTCATTACTGTATGCAGTAAAACTGCAGCAATTGTATTTTTTTTTTCAATTTTCTATTTGTATTAGGATAGTTTATTTTGGATCAAAAAATGCGAACTTATTGGATTTTTTCTAGGTTTTCTTGTTACTTTTTTTTTTCCAGAATTTTAAGTTAATTTAATTAAATTTAGAAAAATATCTTCTGGACGTCTTAAAAGATCACAACTCTTATCTTACTTCTTTCATCGACGGCTGAAGATTGGGTAGCTACAAAATTTGTCCTGATTATAAATGTGAGCTTCGGCTACTATTGTGTCAAAGGATTTTAACTTTCTAAAGGTCTGTCGTAAGTGATTTAGAAGGAAATTGATTGTATCACTCCCCGAAGGTACTGTCTAAAACAGGGATGAGGGGCAAGTTTGGCACGTCGGACAACTTGTATGGCCCGTCAAAAAGTTCAGAATAATAATAAAATATATATATATATGTAATACGACGATGTTGTAATGGACGATATTCGTTGGAATGGATTCTTTAAACTGATATTGAAGAAACATTCTTGAGGTTAATTAAATCGGTTTATTATACATCTTGAAAACATTTAAGCAAGACAAGGACGACATGTAGATATACGTAATGACAAACACTAAATGCAGCAGACTACATGATGACAAGAAGCGAAAAGGCGGCGTAACCGTGTGCTCCGAGTTCTTAGACTGGCGGTGAAGGTCGTACGACACGCGCGAGCAATTAGATTAAGATTACGATTTAAGATTACGCGCACGAGCAATTAGATTACGATTAAGATTATGCGCGCGAGCAATTAGATTACGATTAAGATTAGGCGCGCGAGCAATTAGATTAAGATTTCAGTTCAGTACAGTGTTACCACTGTACATCTGGAGCTCTGGCTAACACCTTATGCTCCGAAATGATTATTTGCATTATTTTCTTCAAATAGGATGCTAGTATAGGTCTTGATTATTATGTAAAATTGTAAGTTTTGTTAACTTATGCTTCAAAAGTGGTAGATGAAACTAGTGTATTTTGGATCTATAACTTGGTATTTTAGAATCTATTGGTTGTTTTTAAAAATTCTTCGACTTTTTGAATATGCTCTATTGTACCACAATTCGCTATTGATGAATAAGACCATTCACTATGATTAGAGATAAAAAATTTCAATGTTTTACGTTGCAACTGATATTTGTTGCAGGTTAATATAAAATGTTCACTAGTTTCTGGTACATGGCAATCTGAACACAATGGGGAACCTGTTTGTTTAAAAAGAAAATAAATATCGTTTAATGGTAATTTTTTTGCCCGCAGCTTATTAATTAAAACTTCTGTATTTCTATTTTTTGCTGCCTGTCTTTTCCATTTTTTAAGATGAGAAAATATAACTATAATTTTTATGTCTCTTGCTCTTTTTCCATGTTTCTTCGTTTTCGTTTTGATTTTTGAAAAATGTATGTAGATCTTCCCAAGTAATCCAAGGAATAATATTCCAAGGATCTGGAGAGGCTTTAGCTAATTTATCTACTTCTTCATTAATTTATATTCCCTTGTGAGCTGGTACCCAAATGAATGTAATTGATTGAGCTATTTGGAGACACTCGTGTAACGTTGAATTTAAATTTAATATTATCGTACTGGATTTTCTGTTAATATTAAGGATACTTTTTAGAACTGATAAGCTGTCCGTCAGGATGACATAGTTTTCTGTTTCTGAAACCCAATTTTTAACGCAGTCCATATGGCAATAGCTTCCGCTGTAAAAATGGAAATCATTTCTTTCAGAATGTAATTTTGTCTAACTTTTTTCTTGGGGATTAAGATTCCTATTGATGTTTGATTAGTATTTTTAGAACCATCTGTTGCAATTATAATACTGTTATTAAAGTTTGACTGGATATAATCATTAAACATATTTTGCACTATGAGATCTGGAAGGTCTCTGTTTTGAAATGGCAGTTCATGAGTATAGATGTTAATTTTGTGATTTTCATAGATTGGAGGAGGAGGAGTCCACTGAAGAATATCTACTTTAGAAATACATAGTTCTTGGAGCAGGTTGATTGACTTTTGAAAAATACTGATTTCTTTTTCTCTATATCTATAAAAATTATTATTAATATCCCCAAATAACCTAGCATTTGGTGACCAATCTTTTAATGCTATTTGTTTAATAATAAATTTTTGACAAAGGAAATTATGTCGATTATTGATACTGCCATTCATAGATTCCGCTCTTAATACGTCTATCGGAGTGTTTCTTGGGAGACCTAGGGCTAAACGTAATGCAGCATTGTAAATTGGTTCTAGTTTTTGTCTATTGCTATTGCTTGAAAAGGAAAAAAGTTGACTTCCATAGTCAAAAATAGAACGGATTGTAGCATTAATAATATTTAAAAGAGTATCAGTTCTTGTTCCTATTTTAGGGGACGATAATGCTTTGATTGCATTTAAATATTTAAAACCTTTCTGTCTGAGGTAAATAGTATGATTTTTCCAAGTGATATTGGGGTCGAAGATTATCCCTAGGATTTTAAGACACTTTACTTCGGGAATAGGGCACATATTTTAAGTATAGGAGGTATTGTACTTCTTTTTCTGGAAAAGTTGATTAAACTGCTTTTTTCTAGAGAGGTGGACAAATTCCATTTTTTACACCAGGCTGAAGTATTGTTTAAAGATATTTGTAATTCGTCTATTGTTTTGTTCCAATTTGTGCCGCTATTATATAAGAATATGTCGTCTGCATAGACCAGAAGATGGCTGTCGTGTTGGATTTCAAAAATGTCTGCCATATAAATCATAAATAGGAAAGGGCTCAAGATGCAACCCTCAGGTACACCATAATTGTTTTTGCTGATTTTCGAAAAATTGTTCCGCCATTTAATTTGAATTGTTCTTTGATGTAAGAAATTTTGAACCCATCGTAGTAAATTACCTGAATATCCAACTTTTTTTAATTTAGAAACTAGACCACTTGGCCACACTGAGTCATATGCTGATTTAATATGTAATGCTACTAGAATAAAGTATTCCTTACGTTCTCTAGCCAGTATGATATCATGTTGAAGTTGAAGAATCGTATTAATACTGCTTCTGTGGGCGTAAAAGCCATGATGATTTACGTGAAAAATTTTATTTTGAAAGCTGAAATCTAACATTCTGTGTAGGATCATTCTTTCTATTAATTTGGCAACTATTGAGGTAAGTGAAATTGGGCGATATGACGCTATTTCCTTGGGATTTTTGTGAGGTTTTATGAATGGGTAAAATAATTGCGTGAGTCCAATCTTTTGGAATTTGACTAGAAGACCAACTGTCATTAAAGGATTTCAGGAGATTTATTGCTTTGATGGGGAGGTGGTTGATTGTTTGGAGAGAAATTTTATCATGCCCTGGACTGCTGTTTTTTTTATGAGATATTGCTATTTTTAATTCTTTTAAAGAGAACGGTTTATTAATATCTTGCCTATTGTCCGGAATAAAAATATTTTGGATACTATTATTGTTTTGTTTTGCGTAATATTTTAAAAAACAATTAGCTTGGGATTGTTCGTTTGTTAGTATGATTCCATTATTCTCAATGATGTTTAAATGAAGAATAGTTCGAAATTGTTCCATTTTTGATTATACGAATTATTTTAAAAAGAATTTTAGGAGAAGAGATTTTTTCACATGTCTTGTGCCAAAAGTTTTCTTTACAGGTTTTTATTGTTCGCTTAAGTTTTGCACTTATTTCTTTATATTTTATCCAGTCTTCTTCTTTGAAGTATTTTATAGCTTTCTTAAGGAGTTTTCTTTTTTTTTTGCTCCTAAATACCCGCATGCTGCTGTCCACCATGGAGCTCTTGAATTTATTTGATTTTTTTCTGATTCCTGAGATAAGATTTGGGCTTTTCTAATTTCTTCTATAATATCTATATTTATATTTTCATTTAAATTTAGCTTTTGTTGAATAAGATTAATAAATTT
>BMAO01034031.1:0-22345 GCA_019973975.1 Trichonephila clavata
TTCATTTTGTCTCCCGAGTTGAATAACTTTGTAGCGGGTTCCATTTGGGCTTTCTACTAATGCTCTCTCTCTCTTGGTAAAAACATTCTTTGTCTGTTATATTAGTTTAAAAATAGCGTTCCGTAGAGATGACTTGATTCATGCAAATGCAACTTCTATTGAAGGGCCAGTCGTAGAGTAGGCGGAGTAATGGTTGAGCGTTGATCGTAAGCTGATTTTAAGAGTTAGTAGACAGCGACTGGGTGTGGTCGCTCATCTTAAGATTAATAGTAGAAGGAGTATCCACCGGATAATGGAAGGCATCAATTTGCAGCTGAACGAGCTATCGGGCTGCAAGCCGTATGATACAAAGAGATTTAAGCAAAATAAGTACCTTCCATAATTTAGCTTTTTAAATTCGGGTCAAGATTTTTTTATTGCACACAAGGTTTAGTTATTAAAGTGTTTTTGTAAAGTGTGTTAGAAGTTGAATAAAATTAGTTATTCTAAGATCATGTCTGCTTCTTCCTCGAACCCACTCACACCCGAGACCTCCAGGGGTAGCGCCAACTTCAAACATGTTTTCTGATTTCTTCGGCACAAATATAAAAGAGTAATACTAATTTTAACAAATTATTTAGTACAGATTAACGTAAAATATTGGGTTTTTTTTTCAATACGAATGCAAAAATTAGAACAAAAAATAATTCTTAGGCCATGTTTCGAGGTCAAAAAAAGATGTGGGAACAGGAATAGGACTTCGACTCGTTATTTCTTTATGAATTGCAATTTGCTTGGACCTACATAAAAGCAGATTAAACCAACAGCAATCTGAAAGCAGATTAAAAACCAACAGCAATCTGAAAGCAGATTAAAAACCAACAGCAGTCTGAAAGCAGATTAAACTGCTGACAGGACATGATTTTGAGACACGTTCATTTCATGCGTTACTTTTATTATTCTTCGAAACTTGTGTGTGACGAAACTGGCGTGGTCACATGGTAGCCAAGATTACGAGTTCGCAGCCGATATTTTCGAGTCACGGATTCAAGTCATTGATTCGAGTCAAGACCCAACTTGTAGAAAGGCCGATGCCCATTAAACTTATTGAGGTTCAAAGTCCTCACGTTGACCTAGTGTGGAAGTTTCGAGAGTCAGGCATCTCCACGTCTCATGACTGTGGTTTAAAATGACGAGGTCCGTTCGCAAATGGCCCTCAGGTAGCGACGTCAATAAACAATTAATTATTGACAAAATTGGTGTCGGGCCTTTGTTCTACTGAGATTTTTCTAACGTAACACGCGCATGCTAAAGAGTTTTGAATAAGTATTAATACCCTGAGAGAGACTTTTTTCTCATAAAAAAAATCCCCTCTATAATTGAATTTTAAGCATATAGTCAAGAAGTTTAGTATTTATATAAATATTGGTCTGTTAGAATAGTGTCGGATGTTTTTCGCAAAAGCATAAAGTTTCCTCATATTTATATAAAAATATTAATTTTATAATTATAATTTAATATTATAACTGACTTTTTTCTCGGGTACAAAAATTTAAATGTTTATTTCAAGCCTCCAGGCAAATTTTAAAACTTTTCCGTTTCTTAAAGAGGGAAAGGGAAAAAAAGGAAAACGAAGTTAGATTTCTAAACACTTGTTTCGTAATTTCGAATACAAATCCCCATCGGAATGAAAAATAGGTTCCAAACGCGGCAGCAGGGACGTTGAAATGGGCGTTCGTTTGTGGGTATCTGGACTGCACGCAGTCCTCAATCCCATATCTCGTGGTCTTCGATGTGGGAGACGGTGAAAGTGGAGTTTCTCAGTCTGCTGAGAGGCATATAGCCGCGGTAGCCAAGTGGTCAAGGTATCGGACATGGCTGGCGTGTCATGAGTTCTTCGAGCCCAGTACCACTGAATACCCACCGTGTAGGGACGCAATGCACGCTAAATCTATCGAGAGCTCAAACGTCCTCCCGTTGACGTGGTGTGGTAGTTAGAGAGGTGACAGCTCAGGTGTCGTCCTCGTCACTTGACCATGGTTCAAAATTACGGGGTCCGTCGCCAAAAGCTCTCGTGTAGCTGAAGAGTGTGACGTTAATAGGTGACGTTAATAGGCATGACGGTGATTGGCTGTTGCGAGGTGATCCGGGAGGCGTGCCTAAAGTTTCTTCTGACGCTCTTTAAGAATTTTATAGAAAATCTATGAGGGGAAGGGGGGGATAGAAGGCAACCGTGCCATTTTCCAGTTGGTGCCCAAAAAAAGGAAGGGAAACAAAAATCCAGAGTCATCAAAAAAGGAATGATATCACGCAATGATTCGCTCCTATTATGAAATCCCAATGACATCATCCGAAAGGCTTTTCCAAATACTTCCACCCACTCCTATCGCATCGTATTTTCCCGAAGAATTTTTACTAGTCTTATGAACGCAATTTTTGTAAAATTCATTCTTCGACAGAAATTTTACATTAAGTTTTTTCTATGTTTTGTGTGAAGCTGACATAAAATCACTAGAAGAGATAAATTAAGCATATTTAAGGTTTTACAGTTGAGTAATAAAACTATGGACAACCATGTTGTCCTGATCATTTCATGTCAAATTTATTATATAGATAATAATTATCAAATTCCATCGCCTTTCAATGGAAATTATGGGTATTATAATCTGTAATTCTAGTTTTTATATATATAGTTGGCTTTCACTCAGTCTTTTTCTCAGATGCTTCTCTCAGATTACTTACTCACTGTTCTAATTTCCATACCCCACCACTTGATAACTTCGAGTTCCCATTATCACGTCACACAGTCAAATCAAAACAAGATGCCTCGAATTATTTCAGCCCCATGCCGTTCCAGGGAATTCGAACGAAGTATAATTACCAAAAGTAAAAAATAAAAATGGGGAAATCTTATTATTTTACGGGAAAGAAACCAGTCTACAGTCTAATCAAACACAGGTTAAATCTCACCCTTCTTCAGATGATTTCAAGTTATGTTGATGATAATCATGGACTTGGGATCAATTTCTCAACGAATTCGCTTATGAAATACGCACGTCTGTACATGAGCCGACGGGAAAAACTCCGGTGGAATAATTTCTTGGTAGAAAATTAATAAAACCCTTTCGAAGATTAATAATGGGTCGGAAGGATCATATTTAATGTGAAAAAATAGAGAAAAAATTATGAGAAATGTGTGTGTGTGTGAAATTTAAAAATGAGTACTTAAACGATGATGAAAGCAAAGCTGTGTGCAAAAATGAATACAATACATATAGTATGAAATCAAACAAAAAAAGGCCTTATTCAACTCATAGTATCGTTACACATAATTGTCTGTCCAAGAGGAAGAGCAAGTAGATGTTCCTTAGTATGGAATATACGCTCCCTATACTGCAAAGGTTGCTCCGCACCGTCTTTCCATACTGGGTACTAGATTACCCAACAGTTCTAGAGGTAAGAGTGCTCATTCCTCAATCAGCATCTGTTTCAGTTGTTGGGTGTCCCCCGGAGGATGTAATCATGTCACAAGGCGTCTCCCAAAAGCATCCCATACATGTTCTATGTTCACTTTCCAGTACCTGCTTAACATCAGCAGTTCAGTGTGGTCGTACATTGTCATTCTTAAAAATGAAGTCTCGTCCAATAGTGCCTCGGGATAGACGCACATGGGAAAAGATCACCTCCTTACAGTTGCGATCTCTAGTTATAGAACCTCTGTCGAAAAAGCTCAGCATAATGCCTCCCAAGACGATCCCTCCTGGATCACCGTAAAGATGTCTTTCCGTGATTTCACAGGGACGAAACCGACCTCTCTCCAAATCAATTGGCATTGACAATCGCTTGTGGCACTGAAACGACTCTCATCCGTAAAGAGCACACGACTCTATTGATAAGATGTCTAATTTTTGTGCTCCTTAGAGCACTCTAAACTTTTTAGAGGGCTGTAAGGAAGCTAACTTTCAAATGATGGCTAACATGGATAATGATGGCTAGATGACGGCTAACGTGGCTAATGGTGGCTAAAAGATAGCTAACGATCGCTAACTTTCAAAGGTATGCAGTTCAGGATGGCGGTGAATAAGCCCCCTTTGTGTAGGTGTCTCACTACAGTAAACCACGATGCTCTTGTTCCCCTGTTGCTGGCCACAGTTGCTGAGCAATGGCGATGGCTGACTGGTATCGGGCTCTTTTCGCCTGCAGGACGATATATCTATCATCCCTTGCAGTTGTTTCCTAGGGAGGCCATTACCAACCTTTCTAACGGCTGTGCATTTGGTTTAAGAGGCTTTCCCACCTCGTGAAATGGCAGTTTGTTGATTCCGAATTCTTCATCTACACTGGTCAAATTACGTTCCTCCTCCAGTTTCACGATCATTTTTCCACGTGTAAAGTCGTCCAGGTGATTTTTTCTTGCCATATTTCACGAAAGAACTTACTTGAACTTACAGCAAAGGTCTTTAATGGAGTCTTCCTTTTATTGTAGTCTTGAGCTTCGAGTGCCAACCACACGCGTTTTTCCTACATTCACGTCACCTGTGACATCTTGTTATAGACACTTGCATACGCAGCACCTTTCTACTGAGTTGCATATTCATTGTACTGTTCGCAATAACCCTTTTTCTGCAATTTCATGGCTATCTGCTTAAAATTTATATTGTGGTTTAAGTTTTGCACACCATTATATGTTTCGAAACCACAGGGGAGGAGGGGAATTAAGAATAGCGCGGTATTGAGAGAGTATTAGGAAGAATGATACTTACGAGCAACACTCTTACGACTCTGAAATCTCATCCCCCCCCCCCCCTGAAAATGAAATATTTAACTTCTCTTTCAAATTTGTCAAAATCTCACAAAACTGAAATCTGCGAATTTCATTTTGTTATTAATTCATTACAATTGATTATTTAAATGTCTGCTACAAAAATGTAAATGTTTATGAAAAGAGCGAATGGTTTCGTTGGATATTTACTGCACATTTTTGTATGTCCTTGTTTAGGGGATGTTTGAATCGAAGAGGAATGTTGAATGTAAAACAAAGGGTTCGACTGACTCTACGTGTTGAAGCATTCGCAAAATCCACCTTTCATTCCGGCAAAGGAAAGAAGCCTAATGAATGACAATGCAAGGAAGTGAAAGCATTCGTTGGCCTCGTTTAAGTGAACAACTTTCCCCGAGGTCTTCCGAATCGAAAGGTCACAATGCAAAGAAAGATTCAACGCAACATTGATTTTCTTCGTCGTTTCGGCCGAAAAAACAAACACTAGAAAACATATTTTCCACTTAACTTGAGAATTCCTCCATTTCTTTTCAAGCCCTATTTCGAAGGCGGACGAAACTTTTGTTTGAAGTATATTTTTTCGCTTCTTTGTACTTTTTTACGGAGCTTTGACTTCCTTCTAACAGTGTTTCTCATTTAAAATACTATGGTATTTTACACTTCTTTTTCGCGAAGCATTCTTTTCTCATGTTGAGTCGTCTCGATTCGTCCTTAAATAATGGGGGGGGGGGGAAGTACCACAATCTGTTGACAGTCCATGAGAAGAAACCAAATATTTTGAAACTAAATAGTCTCTTGGTAGCTTCTAATTCATATGGAAATTTATAAAAATTAAGAAACATTTTAAAACTTTTATAATTTTAATATGTTAATTTTTTGAAATAAAAACACAGAACAATCTTTAAATCATACGGTTCCGAACATTAACACACAGCAATTTTTAGATTATGATTACCCTGTTAAATTTCTTAAGCCTTTGTACTAAATTTATTGTTAGTTGGATTTAATTTACTAATTTTGTGATAAATTTAATTCCCTCACTTAATCATAGATGTTGCTTTGCTAATTATTCGATTATTTTATTATACATAAACGTTGATTTTTACTATCCCTGACAAGTGCTTAAATTTTGTTTCGATACTTTCTAAGCATAATTATGTTGATGGTTACTTCAAGGCTACCCTTTTTCAAAAAAAATTTTTTTTTTTTGCAGACATAATTAGTAAAAATAATTTACGTTTTACTTTCAGATTACATTTTTGAATTGGTTCTAAAAATAAAAAGTCAGTTTGACAAGCCACTATGTTACAATTTTAAAAAAACGTTGATTTCTGGAATGTTTTAAACTTTTACTAAACGATCAATTTTTAAAATTTTTTAGTCGTTTTAAGAGATTTATGTTTCTTAGATTATCAGTAACAAAAGTCAGTATGTATTTAAAAATCTGTTCTCCATTGTTGATTTTTAATAATTATTTTATAGCTAAACCTGGAAAAAACACGAATTTTTAAAAAATATTATTTTTAGAATTTTTTATAAAAATAACTAGAGATCTCAGATTTAACTTTTATAGAGCATTTATATTAAAGTATATACAAAAAAATTTAAGGCTCTATTTTGAAAAGAGAAACAAGTAATATATATATATATATATATATATAATTAAGTCAATTCCTACTTAGGTCAACAAAGAAAAATTTTCTTTTAGTTACTTTTTTATTAAATAGTTATAATTATTATAAATATGTATATACATATGACATAATCACAATATTAAGTGATAATTTCCTTGCAATTTTCTATTTTCCTTTCCATATATAGTGTTAGACTATTTTTGTTCGTTTGTGAAAATTTATTGATTAATTAAATTTAATTATTTAAAAAAGTGTTTTAAAAGAAATCAGAAACTAGTCTATCCCAGGTGGGATTCGAACCCACAACCTTTCTATTAGAGGTCCAACGCGCTATCCAATGCTCTACAGGGACAGAACGAACGCTTTTCCTTTCTATATATGCTGTTGGACTATTATTTTTGTGTTGGTTACTATTTATTCATTTTTAAATTTATTTCATGAATTAATATTTTTAAAAAAAACTGTATTAACATCAAGTGTCACCCACTGCAAATTTAAAAAATGTATTTGAACTTGAATGGATGAATAGAAAATATTTTATTAAAGATTGAAAATTGAACTATATATCTATACTAGCTGTTACCCGCCCGCTTCGCTGGGTATTTCATGATGTTTTATAAATTTTTACTGTTTATATATATGTATAAATTATTGATATCTAAGTCCTAGCATTAAGAACTCGATTGTATTGAAAAATATACTTATACCTTTACTGTCGCAAAAAAAGGGCAGAACTCATCTAATTTGTATTTTCTAAAAATCTCTAAAATTGAAGTATAGATGATGTTTGCTCTTTCATAACCCAAAAACCAAGTGGATTCCCGCAAAACCAATTTTCGCGGTGGATCTCTACACCGTAAATTGAACATGCAAGCCAAATTTCAAGTCTAAATCTAACAGAAAAAAAAAACAAAAGTTTTACTATCAATATCCCTGTAATCCCGTTGAGAGCCGTTTTCCAAAATAACCTCTCTTAGCGGATTTCAATTCAACAAAAGAAAAATGCTAACCAAATTTCATTATTATAGTCCTTGTAGCTCGAAAAAAGGAATTTTTTTTGTCAATACGTCCCAGTAACCCCTGCACGCCCCCCAGAACTTGATTAGCTTAAAATACATTCTTAGTGCATCCCTATTCAACAAAAGAAACATGCTTAACAAATTTCAAGTATATGGGTCTAACAATTAAAAACAGGAATATTTTTCTGTAACTGCTCTTGACCCCTCGCAACCATCCTTGGGGGTCAATTTTCGTATTAATTCCACACGTTATTTTAGAAATAAATGTCTAAGAAATACTTGCGTAATTACTATTGTTTTGGGTGGTTTGGCGTGGAAAATGAGATAGCTTGTAAATTATCAGAATCACATCGCTGCTAATTAAGCCAATTATAGTTACTTCATGATACAGATGGCGAGATTATCGAACACATTTCAAGTAATTCTGTCTCACACAGACAGTTTTGGACTACGGACTTTTAAACAGGAATGATTATGAGAACACGTTCATAATTTTATTCTTATGAATTCTCTTTCATAATGCATTCGACACCTTAAGCTCACCCTGCAGTGCTGCTGATATTCAATTCACAAGATTAATTTAACAAGAAATGGTTCGATGGAATAAATGTAAATCTTAAGCAAAAATTTTATTTAAAGACTAACAATACTAAATTGAGGTTTTTTTGAGAAAATATTTCTGTGTTCTATTCCCATTAAAATTCCCATTAAAGCAGAACTTTAAATAAATAATCCTTCAAATTTTTAATCATCGCCTGTGTGCTTCATTTTCTCTTGATAAGTATAATTAATTCCCTCTGGAGTTTTTTAAAATCTTAATTCGGAAGTTAGAGAACAACGCAAAAACTTTCAGCCAGCCACTTTTATGAGGGGATTTTTAGCAAATAAATTTCGTGAATATCTGTTTGAAATATTTACAGAATTATTTTTACTACCCTGCGCAATTTCAAAACAGGCAAAAGACAATCAGAGAAAGTCTTTTATTAGCGTCGTACTATGAAGCAACACTAGAGGGGGCTATTGGGGATGGACTTCGTAATTTTCTGCCACGGTCAAGCAATGAGGACGACATCTGAGCTGGCACCCCTTCCTCATCAAACTGCGCCACGGAGGGCTCTGAGCCTCGACAAACTTAACGTGCCTCTACATGGCGAGTCTTCAGTAGTACGGAGCTCGAACTCGTGACACGCTGGTGGCCCTGGTCACTAAGCGACCGTGGCAGAATATAAAATCCTTTTTAAGAGAAAATTTTGAATCCAAAAAGAAATACACCCGATAGAGTAAAACCATGTAAAATTATTATATATGCATTGCAATGTTCTAAATATATACATTTAATCATTTTAACATTAAATTTCTATTTTTATATTCAAGCTATGCACCAACCTCTTCGAGATTAATTGAACCATTTCCAGATTTTTTTTAAACGTTTTTTCTCCCCATTTTTCAGCTTTATATTTTCACATAATTTTAAAGATATTTCCTTAAGAAAGCAAAATAAATGAAAGGGTTCCACATCATTACCAGGCTTCTTTACGATTGAAAACACGTGTCAGGAAAAACGTAAAATTTTAGCGAGCTATATGAATAAATGACACTATTCCATCATTTTTATACCGCGAAAAACTAATCAAGAACAAAAACCATACAATTGCAATTGTTTTCACAGATGTTTAAAAAGTGCAAATATAAGTTTCAGTAGTGATAGAAGTAAATCGAGATATCGCAATCTTTTCGCGTGGCTACTACGCAAGACGTGTTCGTAGAAAACTAATTTTAATATTTTGTAGACACAATTTGTTCTTTCAATAACAGTCTACAAATCATTTTTCGTCTTTCAAACACTTTTGATGCGCACGGGGGGAAAAATGCCTTAAAATTTAAATGAATTTATCCATCAGAATAGAATTTTTTCCCCATTTTATGTTAAAATTGACAACAAATTTTATTTCTTACGTATTTGTTTTTATGATAATTTTGATTATACGAAATAAATTTTTTAAGTTAATGAACGATGTAACTTATAATCAACATAAATCGCGTTTTTTCAACATGTTCAAAATACATTAAAATTTTACTAATTATTTACTCAAAACTTCTCTCGAGAAATTATCGTGGGTTCGAGTCCTATCAACCCGCCGCGTGTGAGAACATTAAATCTGTCGAAGTTCAATGTCTTACGGTTGGTGTGCCGTGCTGTGATAAAGAGCTCAGGGGTGTCCTCCTTACTTGATCAAAATTACGATAGCCCTCGTGTGGCTCTATAGTTGGCGACGTTAATGTAACTCTCTCGAAATTATTTTTTAAATACTATACGCAATTTTCGACTCCAAACTCATCCATTCTCTTAGTAAGTGTACTGCTTCACATTTCGTATTCTACACTGTAACACATAAGGCAATAAACTGAATGATGGCATGGAATGAAAATACCCCGAAGTTGGCGATAGAGGTGGGCCCGCGTGATAGCAGCGTAAGTCGGGGTGTAATTTCTAGTATAAATACATACAAGATACTTTTAGTTAGGAATCGGAAACGAAAAAAAACTAAGAATTCTGGGGGGGGGGATGTTTAATAAAATCTTAAATATATATGTAACACAAATACAATATCGCAAGCCGAAGTTATTTTCATGTAGAAGGTTTCATAAAATCTAACAAAGTAGTTTGCCGGCTCAAATATTTTTTTCTCCCGCAAAATTTTGCTCATAGCATGCTAATACTTTTTTTATTCCTTGTTTTGTTGAAGAAACGCGATCTTTGTTGGGGTCTACTTTTTCTAAAATGTCCAACCCTTTTCCAATTAAACTGATGCCTTCTGTCAAATTCTCAACCGTCATTCTATCTTCGTATTGATTCGGGCCTAAGGACTCTTCAGTCTTGTTCTTGCTCGTACATTTGGATGAGCTCATCAATTGTCAGCTCCTGATTGTGGGAATCCAGAACGTCGTCCACTTTTAGATTTAATTGCTCACAACAAGATAGACAACTTCTTCAATCAAAATAACAATTTCATCAGGTTCTGGCACTGACACGTCTAAATTTCAGTGATGGAAAAAAAAACCGAGCCTTACAGTATCCGCATATGATGTATAACATCTGGCATGTTATCGTGGTAAAAAAATACGCAAAAGTAACTTAAAACCTGAAAAAAAAATGAGTAGGATACGATTGGAAATAACTTTTTATCGAATAATAATATCTTTATTGAAAATTTTATTTGATTAACATAAGGATTAACGCAATTTTTTATCAAAAATAAGTATTCTTGCTCAATTTTGGGGAAGAGCGTAGGCTTATGATAACTATGGTGTAATAGCTGAAGACCTTGTCAGATAGGTCACATGAAAGGGCCGTGAATATTCCGAGTGTGACATAAAAAAAACCAGAATTATTGCGATTTTAAATTTTTTAAAATAGTTAAGTAAAATAGTAGTGGGGCACCCAGAAACTGGAAGCCCTGCCTGTTTGTACAGAAAACGGCGACAAACAAACACAGCATTTCCTGGGCCTGTAGGTGCAAGTGAGGCGGAGGTAGGGTAGAAAGAACTTTGCAGGGGGGAGGGAGGCAACAGTGTCGAGAACGAACATAGATAACTCCGAACTAAGCGAAGGGGGGGGGAGGGATTCCCCAAGTATCATCATCCCATCTCACTTAGTTCGTGATGTCATCAAACCTTTTTTAGTTTTAGCGACGAAGGACTACCATAGAACAAATTGACAAGAAGAGTAGCTCGACGAGGAATAGAACACTGATACCATAGAACAAATTGGACAAGAAGATGTAGCTCGACGAGGAGAACCTACGGTTCGAGTTACAAAACAGAGACTTAAAAAGATGACGATTTAAAATTATTTTTAAAATTTAAAATACTTTTAAAACGTGAAATGTGGGGGAGGAAATAGTATTGTTGCAATAAAATTATGTGCAGAAAGTTCATAGGGATATCTATCGAATCAGGCAGGTGCGGATGAGCAAGGTGGCCTAGGATTCGAGATATCAAGGAAATAGCCCTGTAGGGAGGGGAGCACCTGATTTCTCGTGTGATATGACGTAATACTATCGAACCTCCAACTATCAAGATCCTAGTTCAATATCAAAGGGAGTCAAAATTTTTACCCAAACCCATAGGAATAACTCGGGGACAGGATATTTTAGTACTAGGGCCCCCTTAGGCCTATCAAAAGAGGGCTAAGCAGATAAATGGATGGGTCTCGCTGAGGGGAACCTGTGGTTCAAATATCAAAGCAGAGACTCAAATATATTTCAAGATATTAAAGATTTTTAAAAGTTTTTAAACGTTGAAATAAAATACAAGGAATGACCCTACGAGCAAGAGTCGGCTCAGGTGTCGAGCTATTGGCAAAATGCTGTTCAGGGGGGAAGGCACCTGAGGGGGAGGTCGAGTCCCTACAAAAAGGTAGTACTATCGATCCCCCCAAAATCAATGCCATATCATAAAAAATGGCACCATAGGATTAACACGGAGATTGATATTGTAATGTGTAAGCCCTCCCTTGCCCAAAGCAGGCCATCATTATAAAGAAACTATGAAGGAAGGGGGGAAGGGCAGGCCTAGCCGATCGACGCCACCGCGCGCGCTCATTGCTCAAATCAAATTGCGCGCGCTTCCACGGTTTCCTATTACACACTTCCGTCCCTTTGACGAAATCACTTCCACAAATATCCAGCAACAGAGAGGAAAGATGGTACTCATCAAAAAAGGAATCGATGAGATTTGAAAATCACGTTGCTCCGAATTCATGTAAGTCGAGGTATTACTGTGTACTTAGCATTTCTGAATTTTAAATAGTCAATAGATATTAATAGTGGGGAACTTTTGCCATTCAAAGGGATTTTTCCATTTTGAGAGCCATTCTATAATTCCATTCTAAAGCAGGTCACCCAGCAAAGGTTTGTTAAACCAAAAACACAATATTTATTTGAAACTCAACAAGATGTTGGGCTTGAGGGTAGATCGAAATATTAATGTTGATAAATACACACACTATGTATAAATGTATTAGCTAAAGTCTAATTTAAAATTAAAAAATAAGCAAGATAATACATGACGAAGTAAAATATTCACAATAATATATATTTTCGGAGCATAATTATTATTTTATGATTTAACATTTTAAGAAATTTTTGAATTCGTTTGAGAAAGGACACAACATCCTGCTAATAGCAGAAATTCATATTTTATCTTTCTGTTATTTATATATATATATATGAATTATTCTTGGAAGAGGAAAGTAAAATATGTTCTAATTTCGATTGTTCTTTTTTTAGAGATTATTCTGAAGATTCGAGATCAGGATGAGATAAGCTGTTTGCATAGTCAGTTCGGTTAATTTTAAAATGTATAAAAATGGCTTCTCTGTTTATAAAAGTGATTTCTGTAATCACACACACACACATTAAAAATAATGTCAGTAGAAAGAAAATATTGTTAAAAATATTCTACCTGGTGTCAGTGAGTGAGTGTTTATTTTCGTCGCATTGTAAAGCAATGTGAAGGCTATTGGCAACGGACCTCGTAACTCTGAATTATGGTCAAGTGACGAGGACAACACCTGATCTGACACTCCTTCTGTGAATTTCCCAACTATACCAAAGGGGAAGAAATGTCAGATAATAAATAAGAAGATGTACCCAAATAGACTTTAATCTTACATTCTAATAACCTTGGATGCAACATCGCTATTAATGAGTTATTTTGACCAATAGAGTTCTCGGATTAAGGCAGTGTCAATAAGATGTGTTATGAAAGAGATTAAAAAACAGAATGCAAATTTTAAAAAAATCAAAAATGGATTTTCTTTAGATTTTAGATGCCGAATTAGAGATATGATTTCATTTTTCTTTCACACATGTCATTCATATCAACTTATATTACAGATCCATTCATATTCAGTTAACCTGTAATTTGGTAGTCATCACATGTTAACAATGCATGTATATTTATATATATTCTGTAGAGTCTCGCTAGTTCCAAGTTAAGCGGGACTGAGTCTATCTTGGAATTTACGAAAGAAAACTTAATTAAATGGGAAATAGTCAACAACAATGTTTGTGCTGCATTAAGAACCAAACGATAAACTTCTTTATAAAGCACAAATCAGAATCATTTAAAAATCTTATTTCTTTGCGTAAGAGTTTTTTGAAATTGTTTTTCTGTCAGAAGGATGCGGCGACTTTTTTCTATAAAATCAGCGAGTTTTTTTTATCTTTAGTGCTGAGATTCGGGTGGTTGGACTGGATTCTTAAGATTCTACTGAGCATGCCTATATGAATTTAAAGGTGAATTTTAAAGTAGAGTGCTATTCTGTATCATTAGGGTCTAATGTTTAAGTAAACACAGATTTGAGTTATTTAGATCGCGGAATCGATATGTTATGAGTAGTTTTAAAAGGTAAACAAAAGTCGTACTCACCCCGTCGCGTGTTGCTGCGAGTCCAACTCAGAGGTCAGCGGTGTGCTGAGTGAGAAAACCTGCGAGAGAGAGCGAATGCGACGAATAAGAAGTATTCACCTGAGAACCGGAACAGAGCCGAATTCAATCACGGCAGAAGTGAAAAGGAAACCTTCTACACGCTGCTGTTGAATGTGGGTCAGAGCGACCAGAATTCTGGTGATGAATCGGGTCGAACTGTGGGAAGAAAAAGATCCTTTTTTGTCGACAAAGCTACCCATTTTAGAAAAACGGATATTTTAGACTCGTGACTTTGGCACCCTCCGTTATCTTATCAACAAAATTTGATTGAAGATATAAATAAGACGTAAGAAAGCATCAGTTGAAAAATAAAATTGCGTGCGAAGCATTTTTGTTTTGGTTGTAAAGATTAAGCTACAGTGATTTAAAAAGGACTCGACAAGTACATAATCTGAACTCAAAAATTAAATATTACCGCAGAAATGCTTAAATTATTTTATTTGCTCCTGAATTATTTTCAATTTGCGACTCTACACACTCTCCTTTATTTATGACATCTAATTCATAAACCCTTACACCTTGTATCGAAACGCGTTTCAATTTATCTTATTCTAAAGCATTAAAAACATTATGTTGGTATACTTATTGCAGATTCTTCAGTCCTTGAATTTCTGAAAGATTTATTGGCGATTCCGAGAAATATATAAGATCATTAATGGTTTTCATGCGCCTTAATATGGATTAATATTCCCTAAACGAGTATGTTTTTCTATAAATAACTAGTAATTATCATCTCCTAGACACGTGACTATTTTTTATGATGCGTTTTTCCCGGCTCCCTGTATATAAAAAATGTATTTTTGAATAACTCCCTCTCTTGTATTTTGGCACTGTACGAGAAGCATTCTTGAATAAATGAAGTGATCACGAACAAGCCTTTTTAATTTTTCGGCCACGACCACTTTATCACCTCTTTTCAAAATATAAATTTTAAGTGGGCCAATATATATTGCATATATGTGTGCGTGTGTGGTACCCGTTCCCACCAGATACGGCTGTAGTAATCGTCTTCGCTGGATAGTGGCCGCAGTGACTCTTGCCGGCAGACATGTTGGATATAAAGCGGTAAAAAGATGGAGTAGCGCTGTGGACATTTTAGGGGGGGGGGGTACTTTTTTAACTGATGTTAAGGGGGCCGCAACCTTCCTCATTTTATTATTCCTTTCTTTATTTTATTTTCTTAAATGTTGTGTCTCCATTTTTTAAAAAAAATAATTAAATATGTTTAAATATAAACTGGGTCTCCGTCTTCGTTTTTAACTTGGGTGAGGACAGATCCCTCATCCTATACATATACAGTGGTGGCCAAAACTGTGGACACTTTTTAAAAATGTTATGTTTTTCCAAGTTTGTATGCGTATAGAAAATGTTAAGTTGCTCCAAATGCAAAGTCTTTTATATCATTTTATAGAAAATTTAATTATCAATTCAATACAAAAAAACAAAGTGTTAATATTTGCGATGCAAAAAAAGTTATACTGCAATAATACAATCGATATACATTACATAATGATGATAGCAGTGAGTTATCAGCGCTCAGTGAGGTAGCCTTTATTGAAGTGAAAACTTCTTTAGCTGCGTTGGACACTTTTTAATAGGGGATAACCTAATGGGTTCGCGTCACCGACATGCTCATGACTGACGCACACGCAGTGTGCTGTACGCCTTAGACACTTTTTGGATGGGTGAAATCTCATGCGTTCGCGTCACCGACATGCTTATACCAGTATATCTGTAGCTATACAGATGACGTATAGTGCTGTGTATATCTTATAAGTGAAATTGAATGGAATTAGTGAAAAGTTCAATGTGTACATACTGTGCATTCTTGAAATAGTGTTTTTGTTTGATTATTATTTGAATCATTTAATTGAAGAATCATTGTGCAGTACAACAGTGTGAATACAAAATAAATACACTAATATCCATTCTACCTGCTTGGCACATAATTGGTGGTGTTGGGGAGGGCTAATGCACTAATATATCGGATATAAGACCCAGAAATGGCATGCCATTTTTTTTGAAAATATGGTCTTGATATTTGGAAGGTAGGTTTTAACTTGAACTTGCTAGTTTCCCTGGGATGCATCCCCCCAGTGCATTCCCCCCAGAGCGGCCTTTTTGCCAATATCTCGACACCTTGGTCTCGTAGGTTCTCTGTACCTGGCTCAATCGATTTCTCGTTATCCAATGCATCGATATATGAAGTTTCGTGCTCACAGGGCCACTCTTTCTATTGTTTTTAACGATTTTAAAGTATTTTAAAATTCATTTAAATCAGCCATAACTCAGCCCCTAATTGCGTCTCGGTTTCTGCACTTGGACCAATTGTTCCTCCCGACCAGACGTATCTTTTGACATTGTCTGCCCTCAGTTAAGTAGGCTAGGGGAGGGCTTAAGTGCAAAAATATCATTTCCCCATGTTAATCCTATGGAGAATGGGAAATTTCCCAACTCCATTAGGAATCGAGCTTGTGACTTGTTATTTGGAGGATCGATATGGTGACGCAAATGTGCGAGTCACGTGGTTTTGTCATCCTCCTGCACTTCCCCAACAGGGCATTCTCGTTTATATCTTAACCTCCGACAATTTGATCACATATATTTTCCTTTCTTACTTTAGTTACCATAAGCCTATTGTATTTTTTTAAAACAAAACGAAATAATTTTTTTTTTAGTTTAACAATTATAAACCCCGTGCACCACGCAATGTATAACACGGGGACATACAACACAGACAGAAGAAAGGATTACAACACAAACATCCATGCCTTCTCCGGGATTCGAACCCAGTCCCTACGGCACCGCAGTCAGCTTCACTGACCACTATACCGGATGGGCGGCAAAACGAAATAATTGAAAGTAGAAAAAGTGTAAGTATTGTTGAAATTAATGATGACGATGCAAACAATTAAAATAATGTTAAAAATCAAGTACATTGAAATTTAAGTAAATACAAATACTATCCATAAATAATAGATTGTATATTAATCGTTATTTCAATTCATTGTATTTATATTTTGTCATGATCTTGTACAGACCATAATATATTTGAATAATAAAAAAACATATAAACATGCGTATAATTGTTGCTCGGAGTGTCAATAGATGTGAAAACCAGATTGATGTTGATAATTTTAATTCAAACAATATGAAATTTCAAATTTTAATAGTAAAAAAGTTCTAAGTTTTCACTTCTATCGGCAGTCTCTATAACTGCCAAATTTTTTTTATTACGGTTTCACATCGATGTTTTATTGAGTGGTCTTAAGCTCTTCCTTTGTTATTACATGATGCCAGGAAACAATTATATCCTCAATTAGTTTGTTTTTATTTCATGGGTGCCTCATTTGGACAAGAGATTTCAAACTGGCCCCCAAGTTTTCGATAGGATTGAGGTCAGGACTGTTTCCTGGCCAGAACAACAACTCAATGATCTTAGAACGATACCGGTCTTTCGATTACTCTACTGTGGGGCATGGAACAAAATTTTACAGAAGAATAAATGAAGACTTGTTGGTCAATAAATCCCTGATCGAAAGTTGAAGTTTGGGTTCTACAATGGTGTCAATGTATTTTCTCACATTCAGTGTCCCATCGATGATATGAAGACGACCGATACCATCTGCATGACCAAATCATAAAACTATGTAGGAACTTCGCAGTTGCCTGGATGCAGTCAGGATGTTGCATTTCTTTTATTCTACGTTTTACATATTTTCGGTCATCATTACCGAATAACGATATCTTAGTTTCATCCCTCCATATAACTAGTGAACACTAATCATTTGTCCAATTTGTTCCTTTGACCATCTCGTTCTGTGAGGTTTCGTTGTGGTACTGCAATAAGAACATCTTCTGGATTTCCATTTGGTTGGAATGTGGCCAACATTTTTAAGTCTGTCTATTTCAGAAACTGAATGTTTCCTGAATTTTAGTTTCACGGGTCCAGAATAAGATACAGATGCAAACCGTTTTTCAGGAAATTTTTGTTCTCCTATTGACACAAGGCCAGTTATCAAAGTTGTTATAATACGGGTTTTTCTCACTGTGCATCAGAGACCAAAGAATATAAGAATTGACGATTGTCACACCAAAAAATGAAAAAAGATACGATGCCACCATTTTTTTTTGTTGATTTTCTGTCTATTTCATACATGGATTTCAGTTGATCAAAATGGTCTACGTAACCCATATTCTTATTGTATTTTATAATTGCTTTCGGACATGCTATTTTAATTTTTTCCCATCCTTTTCTTTCCGTTCAACATCACAAGATTTAATGGCTTCGTCTAAAGTAGTAAGAATATGAACTATTCTCTTGTCTTTCCATTTGATGCAAGCAATGTCTTCATTGCTAACACTCCAGTCAAAGTCACCTCGTTTCATTTTTTTGTCCTCTAATAAATTTTTCGGTAAGTTCTACTTGGACATGTTCACTGTACCACATGCTGTGATATTTTGAGTCTCTAGATATTTTAACAAATCATAAGAAGTGAAATAATTATCAAAAAAGAGCACATGGTTTTTGCATAATAATTTTTGACTCAAGTTTTTTATAACATGCTCTCCCAGATTTCTTTCAACTTCTTCGGTTTTACCAGTGTAAATTTGAAATTCCACGTGAATCACATCTCATAAAAACTTTGTAGTCTCTTTCGATGGGTTTCTTAGGC
The DNA here is from genome assembly GCA_019973975.1 of Trichonephila clavata. NCBI lineage: Eukaryota > Metazoa > Arthropoda > Arachnida > Araneae > Nephilidae > Trichonephila > Trichonephila clavata. Next base: position 18,584 of record BMAO01034031.1, read on the forward strand.
ATATATTGTTTCAAGGATGATCTTCCTTTGAACTTGATCATACTTTCATCAATTGCCTGCTTCAGTCCGGGTTTGAAAACTTTTAAAAACTTTTCTGATAAGTGATCAAGGAATGGGCGCACTTTGTACAGTTTATCAAAATTCTTTTCGGGTTTCTTAGGCATCAAGTTATTATCATTCAAATGAAGGTTCCCTAAAATCCAAACGAATTTTCTCACTGGCATCAATCTTGAAACAAACGCATCATGTAAAATCTCGTTTGTTCACCAAAAATCTCTGTAGCTGGGCAATCGTTTCATCCCCATCACTATATTTATAGCTAAAAAACATACTATATCCTGTACAGTAGCAGGAGTAAATGCACTGCCTTTTTGCGTAGCATATAAATTCGTTTGGTACACAGTTGTTTCTATAAAACCGATAGAAAATAATGTCAGAAAATTGAAATCGGTGAAGGATCTTGAAGAGATGTTACATCATCTGAGGGCCCACTTGTGACGGGTGCTTACGCGTTTCATTAACCTTCTCTCGCATTCTTTAAAATGTTTTATTTATTTCAACCAATCTCCTCCGAGAGCCAAAAGTGTGACTTATGCAAACGAGATATTTTCGGGTTTAGCGAGTTCGAAAAGGATATAAAAGGGAGAAATGAAATGAAGAGAAAGGGATTTTGAGAGAGTAGTTTTTCTAGTGGAAATATATTCGTCGAGAGAAGAGTCTATTGAAAAGTATATATAAAATCGGTTGAGACGAAACTGAGAAATAGCTGAGATTGAAGCCACTTATTATGTAATCCAAATATTGAAGAAGTATTTAGAAGAACCTGCCATAACTAAAGATATCAGGTTAGTTCAATTTCCCAAATTAAATATAAGTGTGTAGCTTAATTATACGCGTCGACTACCGTGGATTCAGTTAGGATTCCGTCGTTCATAATCGAATTCTTCTCATACTCCACTGTGTTTTATTGTTCTTTGAATAGTATTTGTGTAATCTCTCAATTAAGAAAAGTCAATAAATAAGATTGATTTATTAATAAGTAGTAATTAATAATGAATTCAACACATTCAGATTTAGATAATACAAGAAAGGGAGTTAATAATCTTAGAGGTAGTGATAGACTACGACACTGGCGCCCAACCGAAATACCGGAATTAAGAGCAAATGCAGGATTTAGAGTTTTGCTGGAATTAATTTTTTCGGGTAAAGAAAATGTATCTGAGTTTATTTCAAATATTGACGATAATATAGCCTACTATGAAATACCGGCGAATCTGGCATGTGCGTATTTAAAGGGTCATTTAATTGGGAGAGCGTTAGACTGGTTTGAGGTTATCGGGTTCGAGTGTGTAAATGAAAAAGCAACTGCGTTTGCAACGCTTAAAAAGAAGTTATCGGATAGTTTTCCTGTAGTACGGAATAAATCAGAGTTAAAGGCTCAGTTTTTTTTCATCGAAACAACGGAGAGGTCAAGCCCCGTCAGACTTTATTTTCCAGCTATTAAAATTCCATAAGGCTTTAAATTTGAATTATGATGAAATAAAAATGTTCGATCACATAGTAATGCGACTAGAACCCCAAATAATGGATTTTTTAGAAGTTCGAAACCCCACAACGAAAGCTCAGTTGATAGAGTTGGTAGACCGGTATGAGGAACGTCATAGCTGCAGGGAAAACCAGGGTTCGAGTAATAATTTTGCTAGACGAGGTTGGGATATGAGTAGGAATCCTGAGGAAAGAAGGAATAATAGAAATTGGAGATACAGGACTCGGAAATAGTCAAAATGATCAAAGAGGACTAAGCAGGCGTGCAAATAATTTTTCTCGTCATAATTATCATAATCAAGGATTCGAGGGAGGAAATCGCTACAACCAACCAAATCAGCGAACAGACCGGTATCAGAACCGTAGGATGGTTAGGAAGGGTCCTAGTGATGATTCAGCAAAGCAGAATTGGAGGCGTGTTGATTGCAAAAGCGAAAGGCAGAGAAATGCCAATTTAAACTTCTAAGCGATCGTGTTGCGGGAGGTAAACGATCGCTAGTTAAGTCAAATCCTCCTAATAGAATTAAACTTAATTTATTACGATTATCACCAGTTCATCTTCCGTATGTACCAATTCTATTGCATGATACTTTTATAAAAGCTCTCTGGGATACAGGTGCGGAAAAGTCATTTATTTCAGAAAAAACATACCGATCATATTTTTCTTTTTGTCCTAATAAAAAATCGTTAGCTAAAGTAGTTACGGCTCAAGGGTCACAATGCAGAAATTTAGGCACAATTGAGTTAAGAATTAAAATAAGAGAATTTTCGAAGTTGTGGAAATTTCATGTGATTGCTGAGATGCAATATCCATGCATCCTAGGTATTGATTTTATGTCACATGCAAAGATTAGTTTGGACTTTCTTATAAAATCGTTAATCATTCCGGATTCGCAGATTGAAAAAGTGGCAATTTCGGACGAACCGGTTCAGATAGATTTATCAAACACTAAGTTAAATGCAGAGCAAAAACAAAAATTGCAGATTTTGTTTAAGGAATTTCAAGACTTGTTTTCAGTTAGGCCTGGTCTGACACATGTGTTTTGTCATGAAATTGACACGGGTGATAATCCTCCTGTTTCTTCGAGACCTTATCGCTATGACAGGGTCAAACAGGGTATCATTAACTACCATGTTAAGAAAATGTTAGACGATGGAACGATAATTCCAAAAACATCGCCTTACGCATCTCCAGTTGTTTTATGTCGGAAGAAAAACGGGTTGCCGTTAGATGACCCAGAAGCTTATAGGTTTGCAATAGATTATAAGAAATTAAATGCGATCACGAGATATCCGCTACCAATAATTGATGATTTAATCACTAATATTCCACATTCCGAAATTATGTCATCACTTGATTTACGCAGCGGATACTTTCAGATGGCAGTAGACCCCAAAGATATTCATAAGACGGCGTTTGTTACAAAAAATGGTACTTTTGCATTTACTCGCATGCCATTTGGCCTTTCGGGGGCAGCTCCAAATTTTCAAAGGGCAATTGAAATGATACTTAAACCAGTTCTCCGGCGTTTTACCCACTGCTATATGGATGATGTTATCATTTCATCTCCATCTTTTGAACGCCATGTAGAGCACTTACGAGAAGTATTCAGATTGTTGCAGGAGGCTGGTTTAACGTTGAATCGTGAGAAATGTCATTTCGCGAGGGAACAATTACGTTATTTGGGTTTAGTTATTAATAAAGAAGGAGTTAAAACAGATGAGGAGAAGGTAAAAGCAATTATTGAAATGAAACCTCCGAAAACTGCAAAACAAATAGCAAAATTTTTAGGAATGACGGGTTGGTATCAAAAGTTTATTAAAAACTACGCAGACATGTGTGAGCCCTTATATAATTTAAAACGAAAAAACTCTAAGTTCCGTTGGTCGGAATCAGCGCAGGAAGCCTTTGATTGTATTAAGAAAGCACTGACAGAAGCTCCAGTGTTACAATTACCAGATTTTTCCCAACCTTTTGAACTCTATACGGATGCGAGCTCAGTGGGGTAGGAGCAGTATTGACACAGAATAATAGGCCTATGGCGTTTACCTCGAGAACTTTAAACCGCGCAGAAAGGAAATATAGTGTGACGGAACGTGAATGTTTAGCTGTCATATGGGCATTAAATAAATATCGCACGTATTTCGGATCCTTGCCGGTTAAAGTGATAACAGACCATGCTGCACTTACCAAATTAACGAATGGAAAGAATTTGT